>JACJUM010002971.1:5230236-5278680 GCA_020976665.1 Heortia vitessoides
GCTACACTCAGTATTGCGGTAGGACCGGGCGTATCAAGTTATTCCGTCCAGTAAACATCGATCTCCCAACAACACTGAATCATACGTTACCGCAGGTCTTGCTCAACTGGAAATTTGTGCGACCAACTTAAGCTGATCTCCAATTCAAATGATGTTGTTTTGGGACAGGGATTTTTGTAAATTGGAACATGAGCTAGTGTGTCTGAAGTATTTAGACCCTTATTTCGATTAGTTTCCTATGTAAACAAGATCTGGTTATTTGGGTGGGTTGTGATATGATGTAAACAATACGTTAGCTACGTCTATCTTTTGATTTGTTTATCTGGTAGTATTGTAAAATGATTATAAGTATATTATAAAGATACAAAAACAATCTGAGGTTTATTATGATTATTATGTCAGCTTTATTATTATTTGTCGTGAGGTACCGGCAGAGTAAAATATTTCCTACCTCTGTACCGAGTGTCGTAAGACACGACTGACGTACCTACAAATAGCGGTAAATCCATGCTAAACAACGCAGCTTATACAAGCAATACTACAGGGTGGGGATAGGCCGTAGCATCCTCGTCGCGAAGTCTACGATTACCACCACGCATGCCTGGCTCGGTAACTTTGGGCGACAATTCCCCTGTCTTCGGGAGGCCTATGTCCAGCAGTGGACTTCCAATGGCTGTAATGATAAATGATGATGTCAGCTTTCTAATGATTTTAATACCCCCTAAGGCGCGCTGGCCTTTCTGACGGGGACTATAATGTGGATGGATCCAATGCGGCGTAAAAAGGCGAAGTCTATTAGCTTAGAAGCACAAGGCGACACTGCGTCTCGTACATTTCAGTGCGGGCTGTTTGACAGTGCAAATAGATAAAAGTGAAGATAATTCAATTGAAACCATCGAAAGATAATTCAATCGGGACCACGGCAACGTAGATATAGTCTCAATTATTCATTAATACTAGCGTTACTTTAGAGAATCATAAAGGTACATCGTTCAACTTATGTCGTCGTTGCAAAATGTTTATTCAGTTTCAGTGTACTATAAGTTTATTTAAGGTAACCATTTACTGGATATTAAAAAGCGTTTAAATATTTATTTCCGTATTTATACTAGGCTAAAACAAGCCACATTATAGTCTGTTATATATTTATAACCTTCCATTCATGCATAGCGGAACAATAATACAAGTTAAATACATTAATATATAATACAATATCTAGGAAGTGGTCGTAGTAGTAATGGTGAAGGCCCGGAGAGATAAAGGTCCTTTTGTGTGATTTCTAGAAATTCACATAGTCGGTAACTGACACACTAAATACGTGGAAACCAACGCTCACTTTGACATAATCTGAATAAACCTTAAGTTTGTTCTTTATTAGACCAGGTCGACTAACAAGCATACAGTCCGCGTGATAGTAAGCGTCACTGCAGGCTATAGACGATTGAAATATTACAGGGAAATCACTAACGCGTTTCCAACCTTGTGACTTGTGGACATTTTGCCACATTACCCAGTAAATTCACTGCCTCTCTCACCCTTCAGACTGGAACACAGCAAAGCGAACACTGCTATTTGGCTGCTAAAATTGCAGACGCGCCCTTTTGTATAAGGTCTACCTCATGTAAATTTATATATATGTACATAACTTCGTTGGAAAACTAGTATACGGTGCGAATGATGGTCGCGCGTCATCATCGACTATAGACGCTTGGGTTATCACGAGGATGTCACTACCGCTTCGTCAGCCTTGTGTTCTGTAGATATCATGTCACTTAACCCAGTAATTGCCTCTCTCCCCCTGCAAACCCGTATACCTACACGAACACGTGAAAGTGAGGTATCAATGCAGAACTTTGTAAGAGATCTACCTCTAGCAAGGTAGGGATTTTTCATATAAAAAATGTGTATCACATTTCTACTCTAACTGTTTTCTGCATAGTAGTTAAAAAGTTGGTATACTGGCGAAGCAGAATTTTGCTTCCCTCTCCATGCGGTAGACCTCATACAAAAGTAATTTGCATTGATACCTCACTCTCACGGACTACCGCCAAATAGCTAGCATTGCTGAGTACCGGTTAAAAGAGTAAGTGAGGCAGTGAAATTACTGAGTAATGTAATAATATCTTCAAGTCACAAATTTGGCACCGCACTTGTAATATCTTTGTTATATTACGAGCGTCTACAGACTGCGATAAAGCTTACTATCACGCGGATCGAATGCCTGTTTGTTGACTTAATATCATAAAAAAAAGCAAGATAGGGAATTCACATATTAAAAATGTTTCTTGGCCCTTTCTAATACCTCTTCTACCTAGTTAAGATATGTTTGCCTAGGTCGTCCTACACCAACTCTTCCATTCACTTCCGCTCTATATATTCGTACAGTAATTCAACTTTCATCTATCTTATCTACATGTCCAAACCATCTCAATATTCCTTTCTCTATTGCTGTCACAACATCATCTTCTACACCACATTGATCATCACGGTATTTTGATCTCGATTAAAAAAAAACTGGTATCCACCGACTTATACATTGTACTTTCAATGCACCTTCTAGTAACCGAAATGCGTTTTAATAAGTAATTTTATTATACCACCAAAAACATTCTGTAAAAAAAACTAGCCAAGTCTAGATGAAGCTGCTTGTTCATCTCTAAAAAGTAATGAAATCTAGACAAAATCGTGCCAAGTCTAAGGTTCCTTACTGCGACTTCTTCATTATTATAGTTAGTGTTGTGTGGTTGGTCTTTGAAGAGAACTTGGACGTTGAAGAGAACACAAGGGCACAGAACCAGGTGCTCCGTGACAATATTATACCAATCTGTCGCCATAACTGCTACCCATTGACGATGAAAAATCGCCAATTGGACAATGTCGATTGAACAACAAGAGAATTAAGGCTTGACACTGGTTTTTTACAGAATGTTTTTGCTGGGATTTACCTTTTTTTGTAGAAACCTTATCTAATTTAAAACATTTTTTTTTCTTTTTAGTAGTGTTTTATTATTACAAATCTTTCTGCCAGTTCTGCTAGTATTATTTTTAAGCGTATTAAAAGCAGAAGGGAAGGCGTTCGCCCAGCAGTGGGATGCTATAGGCCGATTAAATTAAAGGATGTGTCCGACTCGCTGGATTTTTGCAATGACAGTTGATTTTTTTATGTATGAATAGTAGAAGGGGACATTGCTATATCGCTAACGCTACAGCTGATACCAGCTAAGGATTCTTCATCAGATAGACTTTAGACCTTCGATTTATCAAATGAAGCAGCTAACATAATAAAATATTTTTTGTAAAGGCGGCATGTCGATTTTTTTTAAAGATTGGTTGGGCTGTTGTGTTTTCTAATCAGGTTCACCGGGTACCCCATATCTTCGATTATAGTTTTCCCTTTATGTGGCTATTAAACCCTAACTCCGTACCAAATTTCAGCTCTCTGAGTTTATGGGAGGTACTAGTTCTATTTTGATGATCATGAGTAGGTGAGTGAGTGAGTGAGTGTGTGTCATAAACGCGAAACTGCTTTCGCTTAACTTTGGAACTATAAGTCCCACAGACTTGAAATTTTGGCTTTAAATTGTGTTATTATAGCTTACTGGATGATGAAAATTTCTGCGTATTGGTTTTATTCAGAGGTTCTCAAATAGGGGCTTGAAAATGCGGAGAAATGGTTTCAGTAAAGGATGGTGTGGCAGTGTTTGCTTCGTGGTCGACTTGGCGGGGACACTACCGTGCCCCCAGATTAGCACTTTTTACCGGACTACTTAGACCTCAATTACAGCGCCACAGAGCGAGATGACGGGATCGCTCGTTAGTGAGGGACTCTGTGCCCGTATTTATCGACGGCGATCACCCGAGCGCACCTCTAAAGGCTCGACCTAGGCTTAAAGGCCATCGTTGGGTATGAAGATAAGTTTGCAAAAGAGATCAGCCCGGTCACACTAGGGCGGCTGGTATCGCTCTATGAGACAGGGACTGCACGCGTTCGTCGACGACCACGGTGTGAAGTCTACGAAATGTTTGTGAAGTGTGGAGTGCCAGTGAAAGGGCGAAAGAGAGACGCGTTGAGAGTTTGTAAGCTATCCGGCGGGCAGGAACACTGAACGTTAGCATGGAGTCAAAACAAATAGTTACCGAGCTTGTTATCAAATACAGAATTACCAATTAGATTTAAATAGCAAATCTAGATAAAGAAAAGTATTTATTTTTACGTCGAAGTATGAATGAATATCGATATTCCATTTACGTCAGAGCGCCACTTTTATCGATAGTTCGCCGCGAAGTTATGGCGTAGTTATCCGATATCCTGCATTTTATCTAGACAAGAAATGCCAGTGTTTTATTTGATTGCGGTATGACGTCACTGGTGTGGATGTACCTTGTGCTACCATGATTTAGTAATCCTTTAAACAAATCTGGATTTAAATGTCAATGCAGTAGCGTCGAAAGTTATTTATATTGGCATTATGATATTTGGCATTATAGGTAATTTGTTATTTATATTGTTTACATTACGAAGGTTTCACATATAAAGCATATTATGTAAAAGTAGTAGCTGTAAGGTACCTGCAGAGTGGAATATGTAGTACCTACCCCTGTATTAAGTGTTGTAAGAGGCGACTAAGGAACTAGAACCGACAGATGGCGGTATATCAATTCGAAACAGTGCATCACTAATGCACAGGGCGGTGTTAGGCAGCAGCATCCCTGCTACGAAAGCTGCGCTCTGCGATTGCCACTACGCTTGCTCAGCGCGGCAATTAAGGGGAAAATTCCCCCTACCTTGGGGAGGCCTACGTTCAGCAATGAACTTCCAATGGCTGTTATGATGATATAAAATTAACGACGTAAACACTTTAGTTTGCCAGTTATCATTTTCATCAAGCTATATTTTAAGGACTATAAATATATGCTCGTACTAACTGTGGGGTACCGACTTATTTGAATAGTATCTCCCTGTGTTCCAGGTGTCGTAAGCGGCGACTGAGGTACCGAAACCGACACATGGCGGTATATCTATTTGTAACAGTGTTCCTTCAATGCAACAGAGCAGGGAGGCAGCAGCATTTCCGTCACGAAGCTACGCTCTGCTATTGCCATCACGCTTGTCCAGCGCGACAATTTTATGGGTAAATTTCCCTTTGCTTGGGGAGGCTTATCTCTAACAGAAGGACTTTTAAGACTGCTATGATGGTGATGATTTGTTATTAATAGTTTACTTTACGATGGTTTCACATATAAAAAATATTATATGAAATTAACTAAGTAAGTAAACAGGTTAGTTTGCCAGTTAAAATTCTCATCAAGCTAATATTTAAAAGACTAGAGACATAAATATTAGTTCACATGTTTCATACATTGACCTGGCTCCGAGATAAGTCGCTTAAAAGAACTTGTGTTACGTAGGTACATCAGATAATAGAGGAATCACAAATATAGTACAATTATCTACACATTACATATTTGAACACCGAACACCGAACACAGTATAAAACTTATATACATTTGTCCTAAGTGGAGATTGAAGCCACGATCTTTGGCACAAAATACATTAACACAACCGAGTGCGCCTTTGGGCCCGTCGAGTATAATAATTATAGTATAGCTAGCACTTTAGCTATACGAAATATTTTTGAGATGCTTGCAACCTTTTACAGTTTAAAACAATAAAGATATCATAAGTTTCTTCTCATAAAATTAGCAAACAGTCAATATAAATTCGGTATTTTTTTTTATTAATAAAAATTAAACTATTTAAAAAAATTTTTACTTATGAATACAGTCTACAAATATATATATATCTATATATAGTAGAAGCTAGTATTAAAATCATAATTAGAAACCCTAAAAATTCACACCAAGAAGTACATCATTAAATCAATTAGAAAATAAAACAAAAGACACTGCCATGTCTACGGTAAACGGGTCGTTGTCAAATTATGCTCAAATAAATTAGTCCCTGAGTCGTGTCATTTTTAGTTAGGATTTTACGAGTATACATACCATCGTTTAAATAAATACATCAAAAGCACAATACGTCACATCGATAAAGACCAATTAATAAAATTAAGCTAGCCGAGAGGTGCCGGCAGGGTAGAATAGTACCTCCCTCTGTACCAGGTGTCGTAAGAGGCGACTAATGTACCAGAACCATCAGATGGCGGTATATCCATCTTAAACAGTGAAGCATAAGTGCAAAGGTTGGGGGATGGAACGGGATGCTGCTACACATTAGAAGCCGTCGCGAAAGCTGCGCTCAGCGATTGCCAACAAAATTAACTATGGGTAAAATTCCCACTTTTTTGAGGAGGCCTATGTCAAGCAATACTGGACTTCCAATGACTGTAATGATGATGATGATGAATAATAATAATAATAATAATATAATAATAAATTCCCACAACATCTAATACATTGACCTGACTCCGTGGTAAGTCGCTTAAAGCACTTGTGTTACGGACGCCAGACAACAGAGGAATCACAAATATACTACTCAAATACATATATTTTACACCCATACACAGAGCAAACACAAATATCATCATATAAATATTTGCTCTGGGTGGGAATCGAACCCACGACCCCTGGTGCACAAGACAGGATCACTACCATCTGCGCCATCGGGCCCGTCGCCCGAATAAAATAAAGACTAGGTGTAAAATATTATTTTTTTCTTTTAGTAAAATAATAAAGTTATAATTTGGTGTGTATACATGGGTATTAGACTAAAGGATAACCTTTAGTAATTATTATTAAAAAATACATTTATAATTATTTTTTCTTGACCAACCTATACAAATCTTTCACAATATCGCAATCGACATTAAACTCATAAGGGTTTTGAATAGTTTTTTTGAAATTGTGACTGAAATTTATTTGTATTATCGTTGCACGAGAAAAATCTTAACCACGAAACCCGATACGTCATTCCTAAGATACAAAATGTCTGTTACATGACGTAAACACGTGGGAAGTGTTTGCGCAAAAATGTCATTGTGTCAAATGTATTGGAGTAACATAAAATTTTCCGACGGGTAGTCTCGTTTCGCCCACAAGGATGGTGTTAGGACAGCCAACCAACATGTACATGTTCTCTGACAATAGTCAACACACCGAGAAAAGTGAAACTGCAAAACTAAAGAGTTCCTGACTAAACTGACAATTGAAACAACATCTTTTACTTTGTATATTTAACACTGCAACATTTTAATTAATAAAAAGTACGGTATATAAATTATAAATACAATTAAATACTTGCAATGTATTCAAATAATTCTTATTGTGTGACGTTTAAGAGTAATAAAGAAAAATATCTCCTATACTATACTATATACGATACAAACTCCGAGTGAATAGTCGCTAAAAGCAATTGGGTTGCGGATATCAGACTATAGAACAATCTGAAATATAATCATCGTCATTATCATCATAACCCATCAGCAATCGGAGGTCCATTGCTGGATATCAGTCACTAGAAAAAAGAAGGATTTTTGCTGCATAATTACTGCGCTGGGCAGGCGTGACGGCAATCACAAAGAGGAACTTCGCGACAGGAATGCTTTTGCCTATTCCCGCCCTGTTGCATTTCAGCTGTTTTAGGTGGTTATACTGCCATCTTTCAGTTCCGGTACCTCAGTCACTTTTCACGACTCCTGGTACAGGGGAAGCATTCTATTCTTCTCTGCCAGTACTTCAAGGAAAATGCGGACCACATATACAGTACGGAAATATAATACTATCCCTTATAATCTCTACTAATATTATAAATGCGAAAGTAACTCTGTCTGTCTGTCTGTCTGTTACGCTTTCCTGCTTATACCTCTATACGGATTTTGATGAAATTTGGCACACACAATCTTTAGACCCTGAGAAAGGACATAGGCTATTTTTTAATTCGAAAAAAGTGTTGTGAAGGGTCAAAAGGGGGGATGAAAAGTTGTATGGAAGTATCGCTATTTTTAGAGCTAGAAACTTGAAAATTATTTTTCAAGCCATTGCTTCGATATAAATAAACTAATTCAAAGTTTGTATAAGTTAAGGTAAAGAGATATGGTACCCAAAAAAAAACTATTCCACGCGGACGAAGTCGCGGGCACAGCTAGTAATATATATATGCAACACCAAAAGACAGAATGAACATAAATATCATCTTATAAATATTTTTCTAGGTGGGAAGCGAACCCACGACCTTTGGCGCACAACATAGTATCACTACCACCTGTGCCGCCAGGCCCGTTACATAAAGATATTCTAAAAGAATCATCATAGCAAACGAAGAACGTTCTTTACTGGCCATAAGTCTTGCCAAGTAAGGGCGGAAATTGCCCACATTTGCCGCTCTGGGCAGGCGTGGTGGCAATCGCAGAACGTAGCATCCCGATCGCAATGTTGCTCATTCCCGCCATGCTGTATTTGAACTATGCTGTTTTAGGTGATATACCGCCAACAAATAACGGTTTCGTAACCTAATTTAATAGATTTAGTATTAAATATACATATATAAAAAAATTATGATGTCATTTTTTATTAATAATATATACAATTTAGAAATATCTTAATAACCAAATTTTTGATGAGTTCTATTGACTTTACTTTTATAGTAATTTGATTGATATTGATTTATTTTTAATTTTTTTAATATATTTTGTGCCTGTGTGACATATTTATAAATTTATTACATTATTTTAATGCAATTTCGACTGTAATCAGTAATGGAATTGATAATTCCGTAAATAATTTTCACATCGACTTGATCGATTGGATATATCGAATGTATGCCTTTACTACAACGAATTAACCATATTTCAGTAATTAAATGATGTGCTATTATTATTCGTTAATTAGGTATTCGAAACTATACGCAATTAATTATGTAGCAGTATCTTTGTAGGTGTAGGTGGTGTCGATTAATTATTATTATTTTTTTAAGCACCTTAAATTATGCTAACATTTGTATGTTCGAAAAATACGACTAACTTTACGGAATGTACAGACGTTATACGAATATCCTACCATGCATACAAAATAGTGTAATGTGACGTCACTGTGTCAGCATGGACGTCAGTATGGCCGTTGGTACGAAGCTTTAATATTCACGTCTCAAGCAGTTTTCAGACATATATTTCGGTATATATCTCAAAATTACGTGTCACGGTGTTTGTCCTTGTTTAACTTCTAAAAGAGTGGGACTGAATTTGGAAAATTCATAGTTTAAGGGTAAAAACGGGGGTGCAAAGTTAGTACGTCACTTTGTTCAGTGTAAAATGTTTTTTAAGTTATTTGAATGAAATTAGGTAAAGATATTAGTATACATATCCAACAGATTAGAACAGAAACTCTCTGTACCAGAAATCTTAAGAGGTGAATAAGATAACGAATCCGACAGATGGCGGTAGATCCACCCGAAACAATGTAGCTCAAATGCATCAGTTCAGGCTGTGAAACAACATCCTGTCGCAAAGCTACGCTCTGCGATTGTCACCACGCCTGCGCAGTGTAGCAATTCTGGGAAAAAATCACCGGTTCTCAAGGAGGCCTATGCTCAGCTAATGGTGTTTTTAAGTTTGTTTACCACAACAAATAGAACTTTCTTTAATATTTCTTGAAGAATTACAGTAACATATCGACTAAAAACTTTTTCCGATTTCCACGTAAATATCTTGTAAATTAATGAATGATTAAACGAATGAGTCGGTGACATAATTAATGAGGTAATCGAAGCAACCCCAAGGGTCTCCGTGTGCGGGCCATTACGAATGGGCGGCTGGCGCGCGGAAGGAAGACCGATTATGGTAAGCTATACACTAGGATGTGACGGGTCAAAGCAGAAAAGGTTGGGTTAGGTCAGGGATCCAAGTTTCATCTTGAGGTCCAGTTTGAACACCCCACTTTAGTACATGCCGTAGGTGAGGCAGTGAAATTTCTGGGTAATCGCGATGTGGCAGTGAAATTACTGGGTAATCTAATAATAATAATAACAAATTATTACAAACAACATCGCATCTCCTGTATCCGAGATAAGTCGCTCAAGTCAGGGTATAGAAGAATCACAAATATAACACTTAATACATATCTTGAGCATCCAGGCTAGGAAATATATATTAATATTACGCACCAATTTACTTAAAGGACAGATTCCAATTTCTACCTTCCTCTCACGAACGTAATCTCCGTTCTTCTAATACTCTCTCTCTCTTAACTCCTTCTCATCACTCTTGTTTTTTGACAAACTCTTTTACAGTGACAGCTATACGACCCTGGAACGAGCTTCCGTTGAATATTAAGCAATCCCCAAACAAATTTATCCTGAAACGCTGTCTCCGTACTTTATTTACTGATGCTGCTTCTCTAACTTTATAACCCTATTTTTGATGTACGTTATTATATATACATATTTTTATACCATATGCATTTATTTATACAAATATGTATGCCACGTTTATCTACTTTGTATATATATTGTCTGCACCACTATATATATATACTTCTGTTTTGTGTAATGGTTGAGTGGGAGATAATGCCATCTGTCATTAAGTCCGCCATTTGTACATTTTGTAACATTTTGTGCAATGAAGTTAAATAAATAAATAAAATATTAATAAGACAAATATCATATTAATATTTGTCCTAGGTGGGGACCGAAGCCACGACCATTGGCACTCCAGATAAGAACACTGCCGAATGAGCCATCGGGCCTGTCTATTCAATAAACACAAACATATTAGATGTGCCAAAAGGGTTCATCACTGACTAACTGATAACTTCCTAAATTAAAAAGAAAACATATGTAGCACTTTTAAAATTGCCACGACCCTTGGTCGGAGGGATACTACCAAATGCGGCAACGCTGTCATGAAATACTATTTACAGAAGAAGGCGTTTATTATGACCCCGACTATATTGACCAACCGCTTAGATTTTACAGCTCCGGTACCTCTCTGGACAAGAGGGAGTGGACTTCGTTTCACGCGGCACTAGCAGTTAAAAGAAATGGGCCCTGTTCCATCGGTAAGACATGGTCCACCTGGTGTCCCACTCCCCAAAAACGCAAGGCGCCGTAGGGACGGCGGCTCCTTCTATAATATACAGATAGTTATATAACCGTAAGGTTGGAGGTTGGTGAACGCCATAAACTAAACAAGTAGTTCTCTTTATAGGAGATCAGGGTTTATGACCAACTTAGTATGTATTAATAAATAAATTCTCACAAAATCTCATACATTGTCCTGCCTCCATGCTAAGTCGCCTAAAGAACTTGTGTTACGAAGACCAAACAACAAAGAAATCACAAACATGCTACTTATATACATATATTAACACCCAAACACAGATATCATCATATAAATATTTGCCCTGAGTGGGAATCGAATTCACGACCCTTGGCGCACAAGATAGGATCACTACCATCTGCGCCATCAGGTCCATCAGCATGAAGTATGTGTAAAGTTTAGTTTTCATTTACAATTTTTAGCAACTTGTAGAGTGTAATGACTTTCACTTGTGCCGGACATAGTGACATGTCGCTTACTAGAAACCTAGCTTAAGAAATAATGGCCGGTTATGATTGTCTTGATTTTTAACATCTCTCATTTTCGCTACGTTGGGCTGTTTTTTTTTTCATTATTCACATACGTTTTGTTATGCATCTTATAGTGTTTATTAGACTAAATCAATATCATCATAATTATTAACCACAAGACGTCCACTGTTAGACATAGGCCTCCCTAAGCAATCTCCAATAGGACTAGTTGTATGTGGCCTGTATCCAGCGCAATACTGCGGTTTTAGTCAGATCGTCTGTCAATCTTTAAGGTAGATGCCCTACGCTGCACTTACCAGTACAAGGTCTCCATTCCAGAGGTATAAGGTTCTGAACCTTACGACTCCATCGGCCATCGGTTCTGCGTATCAAATGTCTAACGAAATGAAATCACTCTTACATATGTTTTAATTCCTTCCTTTGCATGATCTCCGCTTAATATGACGAGTTTGTCACTTTTCTTCGATATCAATATAAGCGGATTCTACTGTAAGTACAGATATACAGATAAAATTTTCCGTCTCATTTGCACACAACATCTAAGAAGAGGAAGCAAATGCTTTTACGATGTTAACTGCCAGAAAATGACGAAATCGAAGGGTGCAAATGACCTACAGCGTAAACCCTTAACTGCCGCTCGTAAAATATTAATTATACAACCTACCATCAGGTTTAACGCGTCTTTTATGACGGTCCCATAGGGTCTCCGAAGGTCTGAATCAGCAGTGGGCGTGATGGTCGGTTAGCTTAGGATCCCTTTGGGCACCGTTTTTTTGGAACTTTAATGACCTATGTAATTATTTAATAAGATAGGTATAGGAAAACAATATATTATTCCATGTAATAGGGTTTCTTTTTTTGACGGGCCGCTGGCACATGTGGTAGTGACCCTATCTTATGCGCCAGAGGTAGTGCATTTGATTCCCAACCAGGATTTTTTTTAAATGATTACACTGGTCAACACGACTTTTTGCCGTTTGTCCAAATATATATTTCCGGTATCCCTAATATTCATGTATTAACAGAAAAATAATAAAAATCTTTTATTACATCGAGATGTCCGAAAAATTGTTTTTTGTAAATATGACAAAATTTTGAGGGTATGTCGAAATAAGTCATCACTATTAATCTTAATACCAAAACTAAAACTGCTACTCGTAAGTACACTATATACCCTCACTTTTCGATGCGACATAATTGTTGGTTCTTGACGTTTAATATTAATACAACGACTATGGAAGTTATCGGCGTACTATCTTGAGAAGTTTTTCTGCGGAGTTTATTTAATTGTGACAAGTTTTTGGAGTTATATTTCGGATATTTTAATTCAAACAAGTGTTAGATATACACCGCTAACAATATGAATCGAAAGTGCTCAAATTCACCAGACCTTTTTTGTTTTATTTGTGGAAAATTTACTTCCATTTCAAATCGAGAACGGCCTACACCGTCACTAAACAATTTTTATAATTTATATTTTGGTTCGAACATTCCAAACACTATTAACAAACCTTGGGCACCAAGTTATTTTTGTCTAAGGTGTGTACGCTATTTAAGAGGATGGTCTAAAGGTACCCACCCAGCAATGCCATTTTCTAAACCTGTTATTTGGAGGGAACAAAAAGATCACGTAACTGACTGCTACTTCTGTCTGACTAAACTGAAGGGATATTCGTACAAGACAAGAGATAAAATTGTGTATCCTGATGTAGAATCCGTAACAAAACCTCTTCCTCACAGTGAAAAGTGTCCACCACTGCAACATCCAAAGCAGGGAACAGATATAGAGAAGATAAGCGACATAGAATCAGATTGTTCAACTCAGACCACCATTCCGTCACAAGATTTCCTTGTAAATGAAAAGGAACCACATTTAATACGGCAAGGAGAACTAAATGATTTGGTCAGAGATCTAAGTCTATCTAAATCTCAAGCTGAACTCTTGGGTTCTAGACTTCAACAATGGAATTTGCTTCACTCTAGTACACAGATATCTGTTTATAGGCAACGCGATGCTGAATTTGTGGACTTTTTCGCAGAAGAAAGTGGTCTCACATATTGCAATGATGTGCGGGGACTAATGGAGAAATTAGGATACGACTATTCACCAGAAAAATGGAGACTATTCATTGACTCTTCAAAATTAAGTTTAAAAGCTGTCTTACTGAATAATGGCAATGATCTTGCATCTGTACCTTTAGCACATGGCGTCCACATCAAAGAAACATATGAAAATATTAAGAATCTGCTCGAGAAAATTCAGTACAACCTTCATTCTTGAAAAATATGTGCGGATCTAAAAGTCGTGGGAATAATACTGGGATTGCAAGGAGGTTACACAAAATACTGTTGTTTTTTATGTGAGTGGGACAGTAGAGCTAGAAGCGAAGACATTACATAAAAAAGGATTGGCCAATGAGGACAAATTTCATCCCTGGACAAAGAAATGTTTATGAATACCCCTTAGTAGAACCGAACAATATTATTTTGCCGCCGTTGCATATAAAATTGGGTCTCATCAAAAATTTAGTTAAAGCCATGGATAGAAATGGAGAAGGTTTTCTATATTTAAAATCTATATTTCTTCGATTGAGTGAAGCTAAATTGAAAGAAGGAATTTTTTTAGGACCGGATATAAGGAAGATCATGAAGGATTCCAATTTCCTTTTAAAATTAAATACAGAGGAAAAAAATGCATGGCTTTCATTTGTTGACGTTGTAAAAAATTTTTTAGGAAACAAAAATCTTCAAACTATGAGGAAATGGTGTCAAAATTACTAGAGGATTATAAAGCTTTAGGATGTAATATGTCGTTAAAAATACATTTCTTGCATTCCCATCTTAACTTTTTCCCAGAAAACTTAGGTGCGGTGAGCGACGAGCACGGGGAAAGATTCCATCAGGATATCATGGCGATGGAAAAGAGATATCAAGGAAAATGGTCGCCAAGAATGGTCGCAGATTTTTGTTGGACATTAAAACGAGATGTCCCAACGTGCAGTTACAAAAGACAAGCGAAACGACCCAAAAAATCATCTGAATAATTTTTTTTTAAATGATTGTCGTTATAAGTAAGCCTAATTTTAGTTTTTCAAATAAAAAAAAATTTTCTACGTAATTGGCTGTTTGCAAATTTTTTTACACACATATCTTGACTACCCATTAGCTAAGGTATAAAAAAAAGTAATGGCGAACAACGGCAAAAAAAAAGTTTTTTTTTTGTTGACCAGTGTTATGTGTCTGAGTGTCAAAAATATGTATTTAAGTATTATATTTGTGATTTCTCTGTTGTCTGATGTACGGAACACAATTGCTATAAGCAACTTGTCACGGAGTCGGGTCAATGTATGAGATGTTGGATAAATGTATTATACCAATTATAAAACCTTACCAGTAAATAAACCGTGAAAAAATAACAAGTAAACGACACGCTTACTCGTTAAACACAAATTAATTAATATTATTTTCAAAGCGTTCTTGAAACAAAAGGGAAACAATACAAATACATCTACCTCGAATGAAACCGATGTACGCCAAAACCATTGGCCCGATAAAAAATGCGACACGCCTCCGCGAACACATCTCATTGATAAAATTATGTGCAGCCAAAAACGTTTACCCGCTAAACATTCAGATTACAAGCGCACTTACTGTATGCAAATTTGTTTTAAAAAACAGGCTTTATTTCGTTAAACAAACGCGCAACAATCTTGGAAGCGACCTTTGTGCAACATTCGTGTCGCCCAGACTTACCGAATTCAGTAAAAAAAACATTTTAATCACGAGATTGCTATGTAACCAGTATTGGGTTCCGTATCGACATGGAACCTTTCTAGTAGATCTATCATCTGTCTATCAAGACCGGGGGTATTTGCCCATAATTGCCGCGTTGGGCAATCGCAGAGCGTAGCATCTTCGCAACTGAAATGCTGCTGGTTTGCGTTCACTACTTGTAATATTTTTACTTGTAATACTTTAAGGCGTAGTTTATTCTTTTTTACGTTTGACGATTGGGTTTCTCATAGCGACAAATATGATTGCTCAGAATTTTGGAAGTTATATTAAGACTACCCCTACTAATTAGATATATTTAATATAAAGCTCTTAAAACCCTAGTTTTATATAGACACTAGCTTGCCACCTACGACTATGTCTGCGAAGACGCGGATGATATTCAATAACGTTACATGAAAAACTATACAAGGCTTTACAAATTGACAAAAAATGCGAGATATCTTGATTTCGATAATAATCAAGTCAAATAATATACTTTATTATAAGCACTTTTAAATAGTCAATAATATAAAATAATATTAATATTGCCTTGAGGTACCGGCAGAGTAGAATAGCACCTCCCACTCCACCAGGTGCCGTAAGAGGCGACTAAGGTACCAGAACCGTCAGATATCCATCCGGTCTCCTTTCTCGGAGACCTTAAAGGCTGGTATGATGATGATGATTTATATTTCCAACAAGAGAGTATTTATGCATATTTATAGATAATTAGACGTCCCAAGGGATCATAAAAGTCATCTAACATACAGATAATTTATTTGAGCTTACTTTAAACTAGACTGCCGGCACCAGACGAGTCTTAAAACTAAGTTTACTGCAGGTTTATTTCGCGAACCCCCAAAAAGGAACCTGTTAGGAAGAACTGATAGTAATAAGGGTTCTACCAACACCGCATATGTCAGCGCTAACAAATCTTTGTCTTAAACTAGTAGTTAATATCCTTAATGACTTAGGGCTTGCATGAACCTATTAATCATTCAAAGAATAATCTACAATTTCATTAAGTAGTTCAAAACAAATCTGTGGTGTCGGTAACGACGGGTGGCGAAATATTCATCCAAAACAGCGTATCACAAATAGAACAGGGCAAGAATGCGCAGCGATATTCCTGTATCATTCACGCTGAATACCACTGCCAACGCAACAATCATAAATTCTCCAATTTTAGGAAGCCAATATCCTGTCTACTGCTGTAATAATAATAATTGTCCAAAAGTTCTTGCAGAATACTTCTTCTTTACCCCCATAATAATTTAGAAGTTCTCCTTTGAAACTCGAAAGATTTTAGTTCATATATTCCTAAATACCCTCAGTGTTTTTCAAAATTTAAACCCATAATATATATACTCTTTTTATACTCTACTCTTTACATAATGTATTCTACGCAATAAATTAAATAAAAAAAATACAAACAATTCCTACAATTGAAGGTCCAGTCAGGTGCAGTCAGGGCGAACTCTACCAGGAAACCTTTGGATGAATATTATAATTCATACATACATCACGCCTGTGTCCCATCGGGATAGGCAGCGACTATGGATCTCCACATGCTACGATCAAGATACGGGCAAACCTCTCTTGCTTCCCTTACTCGCATTAGACTATTCATACACGCTCCTTTATACTTGGTACTACGGACCTGGCCCTTCTTTATAATAAAATATTTTTTCTAAAATACAAACATAATACACATGAGTATGAAATACAATTACGTAAATTTTTACTGGCGGCAGCTGTGCTTTTATTAAACTGTGTTACAGCTGCCTGCGTCTTCCATCACGTTTAATATATATTTCATACCGCAAACATTTTAAATAACAAACAAACAACAATCAGTCATCATTTCATCATCATACAAGGCATTGAAAGTCCACTACTGGCCTCCCCAAGAAAGGGGGAATTTTGCCCATAATTGCCGCACTGGGCAAGCGTGTTGCAATCGCAGAGTGCAGCTTTCGCGACGGGGATGCTGCTTCCTACCCTCGCCCTGTGCATTTGTGCTGCGTTGTTTCGGATGGATATACCGCCATCTGTCGGTTCTGGTATCTTAGTCGCCACTTACGACACCTGGTACAGAGGGAGGTACAATTCTAATTATGCCGGTACCACTCGGCTAGCTTAATTTTATTAAGTAGTGTTTATTGATGTGATGATTGAGTCTTACTGGCAGCGTTATATAAGTGTAATCTTATCGACGCACTGGTATGCTCGTAAATCCGAATTTCTAGATTACCTGGTAATGCCAATCATCCTAGAAGAGGATCCGCTTTTAAGTATGCTGTTGCAGCCAAATTTGATAAGCGAACTCTAGAGAGCCGTCGTGCAAACTCGCTCCATATTTCCAATTTTCAAACTCTTGCAACACACCTGATTATAGTCTTCACGACTGATTGCAGGAAAATGAGAGAAAATATTTAAGTAAGAGCCAATGACGAAGTGCTTTCACTTCGTCATTGGGTTTGACTTAATGACGAAGTGGTCTCATTTCGTCATTGGCTTTGCAAAAGTTGTTGTATAGATTACAGTTTGGCAAACATAGGATTTAATACGTATCGTTGGTATACAGGGTAGGTTTTAGTGTTTGCGTAGTACACTATTCTTTATAAAGAGTTGTCTGATAGGGCAGTTCAATGTGTACTTTTAATGAAACATATATCCGATAAATTGTATAAACTCAATTTAAAAACTTGTTATTTTGTCCAACAGTGCATGGCGGTATATCTGAGTACTTCTCGGAAGCACAACTGGACGCTAATACGGGTTTCCCCGAACGTATATCGTCAGTATGCAAATCAGAGGACAATCACAAATCGGATTTGCAACCGGTATCGTACCGAATATCTATAATTCCATTGTTATTGTATTGCAAACTTAACATCAAGTAATATACACATAGATAGACCTAGATACTAAGCAAGGCATAGGTTCTTCAATCCCACCTATTTCTACCGCCAAACAGTGTTCACATTATTATGCTCCTATTTAAAGAGTGGGAGAGGCAGTGAAATTACTGGGTACTGTGATAAAATATCCTCAAGTCACAAAATTGGCAACAGGCTAGTGATATCCTTGTAAATGTTGCGGTGACGTTTACTATCACACGGACCGTATGCTTGTTTATTTGTTCAAATACATATACAATACCCAGACACAGAACAAACAAAAAAAATTGTCACATAAATGGTCTACATATAGTATACAAGTTTGTATTGTAAAACACGTAAAACTCAGCGGTATCTTCGACCGAATGTTTGCATCCCCCGAATCCTAAAGCACCCCACTACTAATACCTATTACCATGCCCCCACTTGGACGCCGCCCAACGCACTACACTAAGCGAATGTTCTCAAACCTGCTATTAAATTCTCGACAAGTATTGTATTAAGCGAGGTAAAAAAACGGAATTACACTATAATACTATTTGATTTAAGGTACAGAAGAAAGATTATTATCACATTCATACTAAAATATGCGATATTTGTCGTCTGCTTGACAGCGAGCAGCCTATAGACGCTTGTAATATCACAAGGCTATCACGAGTGTGTTGCCAATCTTGTGACTTAAAGGTATTTTGTCACATTACCCAGTAATTTCACTGCCCCAATCACTCATCAAACTTCTTCTTGGTATCAGACATTGGATATCCACTGTTGGACAAAGACCTCCTAAAAAAGGGGGGTTTTGCCCATAATTGCCAAACGCTGCACAAGCGTGTTGGCAATCGTAGAGCATAGCTTTCTTGACGGGAATGCTGCTGCCAATGACCAGCTTGTGCATTTGAGCTACACTGTTTCGAATGGATATACCGCCATCGTCGATTTTGGTACCTTAGTCGATTTTTACGACCTGACACAGGCAGAAATAGCACATGGAATAAATTGGAACACAGCAATGTGAACACTGCTATTTCTATTTCCGATGAAAATATAGCGATATAATACTGCTTAAGCTATTTGCAAATTATGTAGGAGTTTATGAAATCGGTACAGTAGTTTTTTTATTTGCTTAAAAAAGACGCAATTTTTAAATATACGGGCCCGATAATGCGGATGGTAGTGATCCCATCTTGTGAGACAAAGTTCGTAGTTTTCATCCCCACCCAGGACAAATATTTATACGATGATACAGATATCTGTATTTGTTCTGTATCTGGGTGTTGATTATATATGTATTTTATTTGTGATTCCTCTGTTGTCCGTTACCGTGCTTTGGGCGACTTATCTCAGCGTTAGTTCAATGTGTGAGATATTGTGTGAATTTATTATTATAATATATATTATTAGCCGGATTAGTAGACAATTTTTTAAACTATATTGAAGCCAGAAACCGACTAAAGGAAACATTTGAAAAATATAAATAGAAAATATGTTTTTTTCATATAATTACGCTAACGAAAATAATTAATAATTAAATTTATTACGTACGATACACGATAAATTTCTTCACTATTACGTGAATTCCTTGACTGACAGGAAAATATGTTTACCTGCTATTATTAGCACGTGTTATAAGTTATTTGTGGCGCTAACTTATCTATAAATTAAGGAAAATCTACGAGCACACAAATGTGCTTGTAGATTTTCCTTAAATTATATAAAAACTGATTTCTAGACAAAGTACATGTACATGGAACATATTGTCGGTTACATAAGGAATTCATTATTAAAATATATGTAATAAATCAGGATATTATACATTATTTATAATGTCTACTAGATTTAGACAAAGATCAATAACGCAGAATTAATCATAACGCTAAAACATTCATCATCACCATCATACCAGCAATTGAAAGTCCACTGCTGGACATAGGCCTCTCCAAGACAAGAGGTTGTTTGCCCATAATTGCCGCGCTGGGCAAGCGTGTTGGCAATCGCAAAGCGCAGCTTTCGCAACGGGGTGTCTGCTGCCCATCCCCGCCCTGTGCATTTGAGCTGCACTGTTCCGGATGGATCCGCCATCTGTTGATTCTGGTACCTTAGTCACCTCTTACGACACCTAGTACAGTGGGAGGTACTATTCTACTCTGCCGGTACCTCACGGCAATGCCGATACATCACGGCTAAAACATAATTTCACAAAATAATATGTATAGGGTAAACTGAAACGAAATAAGTTGTTAAGTTAGGTCAGGACTGCGTCCACAACGCACGAACAGAGCCAGAAGGAAACAGACGAAATGTTGAAAGTAATTTTTTTTTGTAAAATCTAAAATTATATATAAAATGTATGTATCACACTAGACATTTTGTATATTAGCTGTTTAATCACAATGACAGTAACATGTACATCAAACAGCGCAGCTCAAATTCACAGGGCGGGAATAGGCAGCAGCATCCTCGATGCGAAAGCTAAGCTAAGCGATTGCCAACACGCTTGCTTAGTGAGGCATGGGCAAAACCCCCTTTTTGGAGAGGCCTACGTCCAGCAGTGGACTTATAATGGCTGATATGATGCTGATGACAGTATGTACACAATTTCTAAAGACCACGAAAAAGCATGCAAATAAAACTCATAACAACTCTGATAATGCTAATTGCAAGTATTTATGTATAACATTGCAAGTATATATATATAACAAATCCAGCGTTTCTAATTATAGCACCCTCGAGGAATCCGTTTGCAAATTCAAAATACAGTCACGGTGCATTCGCATAAGACTCGTTGACTCACTAACCGCTATGTTTTCCCGCGCAAATTCCGCCATCTTACTTTTGCTATCAGATCAACGGAATTTTTAACCTTTAATCTTATTGTTTAGGTGCTAAGACTCAAATTAAAGGTTCGTAAAGGTATTAACGACTGTTTGATATAAATAGTGCGGCGTTCTGAGAAGCGAGCGTTTTCCTCGTCGAAGGAATGCGTTCGAGTGACGTCACCGTTAAGCGCACCGCGCCTCGGCCGGCTTAAGGCCGCGTATGCATATAGCGAATTAGCGGTTATTATGTTAATCAATGTGATGGCAATATGTCACTTATGTAAATGATATTTTTGGCTGCTATCCTATGATAGTCTTGTGTTATGAAATAGTACTAGTGTTCCGTTCACAAAGCAACAGATACACCCACACGAATCTGTCAAAATTTCAGTGTAAATTTTGAACTTAATAACTCGCATTTAACGATCAATGTCGATTGCAAACTATTGACAGTTTTGTGTAGGTTGCTCTGTTACTTTGTGTACTAATTTATAACAAAAGTACAAACAATAGATTTAGAATTAAATAATATCAATATCAGCCAATCAGATTTTGATATATTTTTTATATGGAAATTTGATGGGGCTGATGGCGCAGGTGGTAGTATTAGGATCACTTAGCGCCAAAGGTCAAAGGTCACATCCCAAGAATATATATGACGAATATTTGTATTTGTTCGGTGTCTGGGTGTTATTTATCTGTGTCTAAGTATTATATTTGTAATTTCTCTATTGTCTGATATCTGTGCACACCCAAAGCACAAGATATTTAAGCTTCTTATATCGGAGTCAGGTCAACGTATAGATGTCGCGTGAAATAAATTTTTATTTATCATTTCATATTTTAGAAATCCACTGCTGGACATAGGCCTCCCCAAAGAGAGAAGAAATTTCGCCCAATATTGCCGCGCTCGGCAAGCATGTTGGCAATCGCAGAGCGCAACTTTCATGAAGGGAAAGCTGCTACCCATCCCCACCCTGCATTTGAGCTACACAGTCACGGGTGGATATACTGTCATCTGTCGCCGGTACCTCACGGCTTTTTCTTCTATATTCTATTATTTCTATTACTATCCTGTATTGTTGCACTGCCCTGTAATGTAAGCACTGTAGCGCGTGTAGATTCATCAAATGTAAGCAATAAAATCCAAAAAAAATCTGAAGCCAAAGTTTTTTTCTGCATATTTCTAATCACTTCGTAGAATCGGATGGTCATGAAATAGCAATAAAGATACTTTCTTTCTATCAGATATTTTTGTCTAACATAGATTTGAACGAATCTCTTTAAGTCTAGCTTAGTTGGACATGTCAACTAAATTAATCGTTATACAAGATGCAACAAGAGAAACTTAATCAATGTTATAAAAGTCTATAATAATACTATAAATGTGAAAATATGTTTGTATTCGTCTATTTGTAATGCTCTTGCAGCTTAATCGGTGACCCGATGTTGATAAAATTTGGTGTATAGGTACTCAAGCCTTAAGAAAGACGAGCTACTTTTAAACCCGGTTTAGTTTCCGCTGCACGTGTTCCACTGCACAACTCCACACGGACGGAATCGTGAGCAGGAAGAAGCGTAGCTACATATAGTTTTTAAATAAATAACAATCGCCAATCTTAAACGGCTGGCAGGAAGGCGTTGTGGTGTCGGATGATGACTTAACGTGAGGCAAGTATCTAAATCCTTGTACTCGCCTGTAAGAGTTCCTGGGTCTTAGTAGAACAATTTTCTACTAAAACATTACCTAACCAGATGGTTCCTTTGAGGGTTAAGAGAATAAACATTGCTAGGAACCAAATACAAAAACAATTAATTGCTAGTAATATTATTAATATTCATTTCCGAACTGACGAATCTAACATACAATTGGGCGGGAATGGACAGCATTATCCTTGCGGCATACGCCTAATTTCAACTACTCTACATATTGACCCGCTAATCCTCATGACCAAGCCGCGGCTTGGAGATAACGGTGACCGGCCGCCGCGGCGGTAAGGCCGATAGTGACAACGTATTTATATTTATTGTATGTATTTGCATTCTCGAAAATGAGTCTTGTGGACCCGGTGTAAACCTGTTCACTCGGGTACCTCACTCTCACCACTGCCTGACGCACTTAGCGTCGCGTACAAGCTCAAACTCAAAATGACCAATAATATTTACAACAATAATAAAATATATCTGAAGAAAAATAAATAAAGCTACAATTCAATGGTCTGACTACCTTGATAACCTTATTACCATCAGAGTAGTTTGAACAAATAGTCAATGTACATTAATGTACTTTGAACTAGTCTGCCCGCATCAAACAGGTCTAACATAAGCGACGACGACTAAGACGAGTCGCTTTCTGCGGGTTCACAACGAGAGCCAACTAACTAAATAGAACCTGCAAAAGAAACTAAATGTGATAAAGGTTCTATTAATATCGATTAGTTGGTTTAAATGGAACTCTGATGTTGGCGCTAACAAACCATTGTCTTCAAATCTAGTTTGAAGGGCAAGAGAGGCAATGATGATACTGGATAGCGTGGAATAATATCCTTACGTCGCAAAGTAGAAAATGTGCAAGAGATATCCTTGCGATATCACAAGTGTCTATAACCTACAGCAGAGCTTCCCAAAGTTTGGAAAATCACCTGTCCCGCACTGGAAGGGCTTTAAAGAAGAAGTAATTACGAGGCAGGTCCTTCGTTTTCAATAGGAGACAGCGGGAAATAACAATAGCAGTTACTTTAAATTGCAACTAATCTAATAAAAGGATGAGATTGTAGATTTTCTGAGTACATTATTTGACGCCCAATTTAAGGTCTGACTTTCTGATCTCACTTTCTACTTACCACCTTAACTTGTTCTTCATTACAACACTGTTGAAATGAATGCCTTCCGCACATGCTACGTCGCTTTTTCGTGGAAACCAGAAAGGGTTCTGCACGTAAATACATACACACATACATCACGCCTGTATCCCATCAGGGTAGGCAGAGTCTACACACACTTGTTACGATCCTGGCATACCTCTGTAGCTTCCCTTACTCGTATTAGTCCTATCTAACACGCTCGTTTATTCTTGGTACTTCTGTCTTGGCCCTTCTATAATACCTCTTCTACATGGTTAAGATATGTTCACCTCGGTCGTTCTATACAATTCACTTCCGCTCTATATGCATATTGTGCAGTCATTCTACTTTCAACCATTTTTTCTACATGTCCAAACCATCTCAACATTCCTTTCTCTATTGCTGTCACAACATCATTTTTTACACTACATCGATCTCTTATCATACTATTCTTTAATCTATCTCTTAAACTCACACCTTCCATACTGGTGCTTGTACTGTGTTTCTATGTTAAATATGTTTTTCTGTAATGTATCTTTGATTCCTCTGTTGTCTAGTATCCGTGTACATCCGTTACATAAGCGCTTTAAGCGACTTATCACGAAGTCAGGACTATGTGTGAGTTGCGGTGTGAATCCTTACTAATATTATAAATGCGAAAGTAACTATATGTCTGTCTGTTACGCTTTCTCGCTTAAACCTCTCAACCGATTTTGATGAAATTTGGCACAGACAATCTTTAGAACTTGAGAAAAATATATTTTTTTTATAAACATATATTTTTTTCGAAATAAGGGTTGGAAGGGGTCGAAAAGGGGGGTGAAATGTTGTATGGAAGTATCGCTATTTTTAGAGTTTGAAACTTAAAACTTATTTTTAAGGCCATTGTTTATATTATAAAAATAAAAATGACATTTAAAGTTGGACGAAGTCGCGGGCACAGCTAGTTTATTATAAATCACGCATAGTAAAAAAGCCATATGCTACAATTACGGACCGGATGTCCGTTTGATTATGAAGTAGGTTATAGAGGCGTACAGCTGGGTTCATAAATGTACGTAACGCTCTGCCATTTGAATGGAGCATCTGTATTCTAAACCTGCCGCGCGTTCTTGGCAATCCACTTGGCAGATACGTTTAATTATTGCAAACGGTCAAGCGTGAGTTGGACGTGAGTTGAAAGGGATCTAAAACTCAGTATTATGATTCTGAGTGTGTTCCACTGTACAAGTAGCCTTAGTTGTAATTTCTCTCACAAGGCAGTTGTGTAGCCTTCGGAAGTTCACTGAGGGTTTCGGAGAATTGTGCGATATCCAGTTTGCTTATTGTATAGAGATTGTCATTTGTTTGTTGATGTGTCAGTTGTCAGAGTTGATCGCGCGTGATTTATTTAAGTTGCTGAGCGGTAGTGGTATTGAGCCGTATAGTATTGTTATCCTAAATCTATGTCGAATTTATATTTCTAAAAAGCCTTAATCGTGATTAAATTTGCTAATGTTCGAAAAAAAAGAATAAATAAATTTTACCAAAAAATCACTTTATCATTACAGACATTGAAAGTCCACTGAAGGACATAAACCTCCTCCAGAAAAGGGAAATTTAGATGATAACTGCCGCGCTGGGAAAGCGTGATGGCAATCGCAGAGCGCGCCTTTCGCAACGGGGATGCTGCCGCCCATTCTCAACCTCATGATGGATATACCGCCATCTGTCGGTAGCATTCTGCTCTGTCGATACTTCATAGTCTGATCATAACTAATTATTTCTCAAAACCGTTACCAATGTGTTCCTATGAAATCGAAAATTAAATGCACTATTTAACGGAAAGACTTAATATCGTAAAACAACTGGTGAAAGTTGCCCGTAACAACCCGCGAACAATAGTAAACTTTAAATCACCGCCACAAAAGAAGTCATGTGAAAACTCACGTCCATAGAATATTTTCTAGCCCGATTGTCCGGTAAAGAGGCTCGTAAAATAACTTATAACAAGTAATTATTCTTTATTTGTGACAATGAATGGTGAAACTTCGTTACTGATTACTTGTCTCTTGACTGTTTCTAGTAAGAATACATGTGGTACATGCCAACTTTGCACGATTGAACGGAGTCGGAGTTTATTGACCCACATATACTATCAATTATTTATTAATCTCTCACGGTATGTAAATATAGTTTATATATTGTTTGTTATAGATAAGTCGAAAAAAAGCGTACGGTTCTCGTGGTATCATCACTTGTATCACTAGCGCGCCAATGATTTGACGCTATTATGTCACATTACTCTGTGATATCGCCTCTTTCACCTTTCAAAACGAAATAGCAATGCTCTTTGGCGGTAGAAATAGGTGAGTAATAGTTTACACTACCATATTTCCAGTCTTAAATGTACACACAGAAACAGATCTATCAAAAATTCGCAGTAAATAACGAAATCTATAACTACTTGCCATTGAGTTCAAAATTGCCTGTTAAGATTTGACAGATTTGGGTAGGTTGATCTGTTGCACAGCGTACCAATAAAATTTGTATATATTATATATAAGCTTACCTCATTGTGCATATTTTTCTCAATCAGAATTACTCATCATCTTCTACTGACTAAGTTTTTCTTACCTGTAAAAAGGAAAAGAAACATACAATTCTTTGTTATAAAAATTGTCTTAGCAAGAATCAAGTAAAAATTTCAAGATAAATCTATCTATCTAAAACTATAAAAAAATTGACGACAGATCTTGCTGTATGCTTAATATCGACCATAGGACGTACACTGCAATTAGATCAATCATCAGAGGTTTTTACCCATAGTTGCGACGCTAGGGAGGCGTAGTTACAATCGCAAAGCGAAGCATCGAGACGAGAATACTGCTGCTCATGCCCGCCCTGATGCCTTTAAGCTGGATTACGCCTATCTGTCGATTTCACTAGCTCAGTCGCCTCCAACGACAATTTACACCCCACGATTCATTCATTCATGGATACTGATCGTTATCGGATCGTTAGATTTAAAAATACTTTCGGATATCAAATCTCTCATCACGAATCGATACGTCTACAACGCTGATATGCATGTAAGAAAGATCAGAGTTCGACATTAAAGAAACCTAACTATGAGACCAAACAATTAGGATTGTAATAAAGAAAATATTAAAACTAATTCTGCCTTTCAACATATGTAAAACCTGCTGCTGTTACAACAACTAATCTATGTGTGAAACTCTAAGTTTAGCAAAAGTCTACTATAGGTTGCTGTTTTCTTAAATGCTTTAGAGTTCAATTTAGCCCAATTATTATAACCTGCAGTAAGTTGTTTCACAAATTCACCAGCATTGTCAAGTAGAACACAGTGAAGTTATGACGCTTTTCAATATGGTAACACCTTGATGGGATGTGAAGATGGCCGTCTAATAAATTGTTCCGATATTGTCATACGTTTGGATTTTAATGCACCTGTAGGGTTGCCAGCCTATACCAGACGAGCTATATATATATACCTATGCCTTTTTAATGTCGACACCTTTTAATAAATACGCATGACATCTTATACTTAAAACAAAAAAAACTGTTGACTCGCTGCCAGCTCGTTTTATCTTAAAAGAATACGGAAAAAACAGTTTTTAGAAAATAACAGATTGACAGAGACAAAGTTGCGAGCTGAGTCATGATAAAAAAAAAAACAATATCTCATGGAGAAATGGATCTGCTGGTGATGAAACGCACAGAAGAAACTGAAGATTTTCTAAATACAATTAAGCGAATGAGGAACTGATAGGTAACGCAAATGAAACTAAACAGTAATAGACAGCAGCGTTCCCGTCGCGAAGCTACGCCCTGCGATAGCCACCCCTAACACCCAGCGCGGGAATCAATGTTTTGAAAATTCCCCCCTTTTATGAGGGATGCCTATGCTTCAGCACAGAATTATATTCCGTTGTCCACATTATTGTGGGAGTGATAATGCCATTTAGGAGTCTCTAACCTATAAACTATAAAAAAAACCCTATAAACTATATATCTTTGTACGAAATTTCTCGATTCCTTTAATCCCGAACAAAAGCCTGGAATACAAACCTAATCCTGACAATTGCTCACACAAAATGAAGATTGACCCGAATGAAATTGACTAGCGCGATAGCGCGGATGGTAGCGGTCCTATCTTATGCGCCAAGAGTCGCATCCCCATCCAGCATATTTGTGTTTTTCCTGTGTTAAGGTGTTACAAATATGTATTTAAGTTGTATATTTGTGATTCCTCTGTTGTCTAAGATCCGTAACACGAATGCTTTACGCGACTTAGCTTGAAGTTAGGTTGTGGTCAGGTATGAAATGATGTGTGAATTACAAAAAATATAGAACTGGTGAAGTCGTTCTAGACTTACGCGCGTATTGACATTTAGACAATTTATTTTAAAATTGTTTAGATTGTATCTTCATATCAATCCACATCAATCAGAATAATTCATTACACAACACTAGCACCACGTCTGTCGTAAGAAGGGACAACCCTACCGCCAAGTAACAGTGGTCCTTGGAACACCGCGGCCTCGCATTGCGACCCAAATAGTCATGTGCTACGTTCATGTGTTCGGAACATGGCAGCAACATTGTACCGCCGATCGACCCGCAAACGTGTCCTGTTCCGCGCCTGTCCAATCTTGTCCGCGCCATACTTGCTGAACTGTGTTCCTTTCTAAAAAGCGGCGTTAGTTGTTAGGTTTATGTAAAAGTTTACTTACATTATTTTCAATTTCTATATATAAAATGTATGCGGCACTTTTAATCTACGGAACCAATGTCAGTATTTTTTTCTTACTTACGAGGTTTTCCTGTCGCTGTAATGACAAATCGAACAGAAGTCTACAGTATTAATTATTTCAATACATATATGTTTATTTTGTAAAAAATAAGTTGTATTTAGTGCTATGTAATTTTATTATTATATGCACATATATGGTATTAGTATTTAATTTACTTTATTTTATTTTATTTTTGTAAAATAGAAATACACATCGAACGGCCCTATCACATTTTCTTCGTTTATGTCCAACCAAAGGTTGCGTGGAAGACATAAAGCCGCCAATTGTATTATAATTTATAAGTTTTATTTTTCATTATGTAATTTTCTAGGTACCATAAAGATTATATTATTATTAGCTGTGCCCGCGACTTCGTCCGCGTGGATAAGTTTTTTTGGGTACCATACCTCTTTACATCGAATCAATGGCCTGAAAAATAACGTTTTAATTTCTATCTCTAAAATAGCGATACTACCATACAACTTTACATCCCCCTTTTCGATCCCTTACAACCCTTATTTCGAATTAAAAAATAGTCTATATCCTTTCTCAGGATCTAAAGATTGTCTGTGCCAAATTTCATTAAAATCAGTTAATCGGTTTAAGCAGGAAAGCGTAACAGACAGACAGAGTTACTTTCGCATTTATAATATTAGTAGGGATTATGAGGTTTGATCTATAACTTAAAACGGGGGAATTCACGATGCGCTGCTAGTCTTGCACAAATTAGCTGTGAACCCGGAGTGACAAGAGCTTTTATCATTACATCAGCTGGTTGACGTCGACTGTTAATCATAAACCTGCCCACAACAAATACCTTTAGTTATCATCATCATCACCACAGAGGCCGTCGAATGTCCATCGCTTAACTTTGGGCTTTGACAATGAAAAGGACATTTTGCACAAAATTGCCGCTCTGGGCAGGCATGTTAGCAATCTTGTATGTCTTAGCAATGTATGAAAATGCGCAATAACTAATGTAATCACGGAGAGTATTAAAGTATTTAAATAAATCTGCTTTTTTTTAAAGCTATTTTTATATGTGTATCAAATCATTTGCCCGCTGCATGTATATCCTGGAGGAAAAAAATGTAATAGTACGTCAAATACATATCCATACGTAGTCGTTAATGAATTGTTTATTTTTATCTCTGTGGTACGCTTAATTAAGCTCATTACGACTTCCCTAAATGATAACAATATTTCGATTCTGTGGTTTACCCCCGACTCGAAACTCCATTAATAGATTTTTTTCAAATTACTTCATTGGTTTAACAAATCCACCCATATTGGTAATAATATGTATGTAATAATATGTCATTTAATTATATTAAATTTAAAATGTTGGAGGTGCAAATGGCGGATTGAGATTTATATTCATTTGTGTATTTTGATATAATAAAATCTTGAAATAAAAGATATAATTCAAGAGGTGATATAACGAACTTTAAATGTCTTTATATTTTCAGACAAGACGAATGTGTAATTAGCTAAATTGAATGACTGGATGAGTATTGTAAAAAGCGTGATAAATAGAATATTAGTTTATATTTTCAAAACAATAATTCGTGTTTTATTTTGAAAATCCTCAATAAAATTCCATATATATAATTTGGGGAAAATATTGAGCCTATTTATACACAATCACATTACCCACGACCAAGCGGAGAGCTTGTAAACAAATTTAGGGGTGGCTATTTGAGGTACTATAAAAATACGTGAGATATAGTAGACATTTTAAAAACTGTCTACCATTCACATTTTTATTTATTAAACTAAAATTAATGAGTATAATCATTTGCGGGGCAATTATCGAGTTGTCCTTAATCATTATAGATATAAACATGTTTGATCTTTGAAGGCGACCGAGCAGATTTAGGAATCAACACCACGTATCGGCAAGCGCAGCGTAGGTCACCCACAAACATGAAGGACAGACGATCTGACTAAAACCATAGAATCACGATGGATGCAGACCGCATACAACCGGTTCTATTGGAAATCACTTCTGATCTATGCCTGATATGATGATGATAATAAACTTGATACAAATCGAAGACCACACAAGTCGATTTTCGTGGCTTTTGCCTCGCCATATGAACAAATCACTTAAGGCTACTTTCAGTTACGAGACATTCAGATCTCGTTACACTTGAGGGGTTTTAGGGTCCCTCAGTCTTATGCTCCAAGGGTCGTGGATTCGATTCCTATCCAGGGCAAACATTGATGTGACAATTGTGTATGTTCTGCGTTCGGGTGTCAAAATATGTAGGTATTTATGTTTTTAATTCCTTGGTTGTCTCATATCCGTAACATAAGTGCTTTAAGAACTTATTTTGAATTCAGGTTAATTATTAGATTTGTGCATTTAATTATATTGCATCTATTGTAGCTTTTGAAAGCTCTTTGATGAGATATTCAAAAATATTTCGCACAATAGTCTAAAATAAACAAAAATTCTTTTGTTATTATGGGCAGAATTCCCCCTTTCTTGCCTATGTCCGGCAGTGGATTTCCGAAGGCTGGTATGATGATGATGCTGAATTTAAGAATATAGATTAAATTCAAGTTTTGTTAACATTAACTTTACCACCACTAGGTCAGGTGTGCGAATACCTATTACCAGCTTCCTCGGTCTTCCAAGCAAAACCCACGTCGATCCACCGCTCTGAAACCGAATTAAAGGTTAACCAAACACACATTTCTCATCGTACACAATATCTCAAACTACGTCGTGTTTTTATTTCAATGCGCTTTTTGATTGGAATGCGAAATATTCGGTCTGGTTCGGGCGAAGGCGCGCACGGCGTTACTCAATGTCTAAAAGGCGTCGACCTACCTGCATGTGTTGTTTTCGCCAAAAATGCGCGTACGCATCGTTATACAACCTCTGTGTAGGGTTGGCACGTGATGCACTCGCAGTAAACATTTTTATTATATCGATACAATTATTTAGATTTTTTTTATATCTGTACATACATATAAAAGGAGAGACTGACTGAGTGACATATCAACGCAGGGTCTATAAGGGCTTGAAATTTAAAAATTTGCTTAGGGGTTCCTTTTGTAACGTAGGGCAGCACTAGGAAAGGATTTTTGACAATTCTCCAAAACAGTATAGATATTTGCTGTTTTTGAAGTTCTTTGAATGATATTCAGTGTGCAGGTTCTTCATTAACAGTCATGATACGCGTAAAATATTGCCAGTATAAAGATATAGTGATGAGTGAGCAAAGCGAACACTTTACTCACTCATCACGATATTTCGCAAACTACAAGTGCTAGTAAATACAGATTTTGCATGGGGATTCCTCAGAGACGCTCGCTAAGATAGAGTAATTATTTGTTTATATTTAAAAACTACTCTGTTTTCCAACCCTATTTTCCAACATTATGTTTGCAATGCAAGTTTAAATAACATTTTGTCTGTTTAAGTTATAGCGATTACAAAATTAGGGCAGCCTATATAAATAAAAATTAATTATTAAAATGTTTGTATGCGCATAATTGGATCACTAATCACCAAATTGGATAATTGCTTTCTCATCATGTTTATAAATCGATTTGCTCATGAAGTTTGTATGGAAAACTTGGTAGGAAACTAACGTACTTCATATGTAAGTCATATACTTAGACCTATTCGGGGCGGGCCGTTGCTTTGTGTATTATAAAAAATTATGTTTTGACAACCCTGGTTAATAATATTGTCAATACGATGTTGTGAATTGTTGCGTAATTTCCGACAAATTAATCGTGAATTCCCTAAATTACTTTGATGTTATTTGAATGTGAACTGAAAATTATAAGTAACATGTTAAATGGCAACACAGAAGCCGACATTAGCAGGCGGTGATAAAAATAGGTATTTAATAATAGGTGCCGGCAGAGTAAATAGAGCCTCCTTCTACACCAGGTGTCGTAAAAGGCGACCTCTTACTACACCTGGTGCAGGAGCAGGCTGGTATTGAGGTACTAAAATTGACAGATGCAAGTCCACTGCTGGACATTGCCCTCCCCCAAGAGGTATTTTGCCTATAATTGCTGGCAATCGCAGAGTGCAGCTTTCCCGAAGGGAATACCCGCCCTGTGCAAATGCAAGGCGGGTATGGGCAGCAGTATTCTCGTCTCAAATGAGCCACACTGTTTTGGATGGATATACCGCCATCTGTCGGTTCTGGTACCTTAGTCGCCTCTTACGACATCCAGTTACCTTATAATGGAGGTACTATTCTACTCTGTCGGTACCTCACGGCTTAAGAGTAACTTATGCTTATGCATTGACACCTCGGCCTCTCGGTTCAGTATAACCTATGATATAGAACCTCACTCTATTATTGTTGTCAATATTATGAAACTTAACCATTTTTCGTTTCTCCTGCTAACATATAGATAACAACAAAATATATTTCCTCAAAAGTATACCGACCCAATTAATTTTATTTATAGACCATAAAATATTTACAGTGGACATTAAAGCTGCGACCGTAACATCAGGCCTTCTCACTCGCACACCCGGGAACAGCGAGAAGGCAACATAGGCGAAATCTGAGAGTCAAGTCACAGTTTCTTTTTTAGGATTCCGCATACGAAAGAACGAAGGGCTGTTTCTCTAAAGCATTTTGAGAAAGGTTATTAACAATAATAATAAATTTAAGTTGTTGTAAGTCGGTTAAAGCACTTGTGTTATGGACATCAGACAAGATAGAGATCACGAATTTAATTACAAGAGGTAGACCTGATACAAAAGGTCGTCTTCATTGGTATCTCACTCTCACCTATTTCTACCGCCATATAGTATTCGTATTGTTATTGCAGTTTTAAGGGTGAGATTTGGCAGAAATTACAGGGTAATGTGACATAATAACTTCAAGTCAAAAGTAGGTTTACTAGCAATGATTTGGATCTGGAAGACCCACGCAAACATCGCATTTTTCGTCAAGATACCTTCATGCTGGTTGTTTTAAAATATTTTACTCACGCTTATACTCCAGGGTATGTGTCCTTGTGTCAGTAGACACCAGTTTAACAATACATACTAGTAACATTAAAGTCCCGTATTCTCAACGTTGCGTAGACGCAACATTTTGCGAAATATAAAGTTATTAATTAGTTTTTTTTGTTACTACAATTTCCTGTTCTTTGATGTATTTATAAATGATAAAAACCATAAATATGCTTCTATTTTTACCCTTGGGAATTAGGTTTAATACAAAGACCGACTAAAAAACTAACAATGCAGGTTGTTTATTTTATTTAAGCGTTTTAGACAAGATTAAGTTCACGCAAACCTAAGTTTGTTTGAAAAAAAACAGTCTTTATAAACGATTTTTCATAATGGAAATTGTATTTTTTTTATCGGAAGAGTTCACTAACTTTGGAAGCATTTTTTTTAAACCGTGTCATAATTTACTACTTAGAATCTTCTATTTCGCCTGCAATTTTGTTCTCAAAGGTTTTTACTGTTTTGATGCATAACCCAAATTCTTATTATGACGTAGCATATGTAATTCAGCTATCCTGTAGTGAAAATGCCATGGAAATCTATTTAGCTAAATAGACGGATCAGACAGATAAAAAAACATTAAACAGTGTTTTATTATAAATTCCGTAAAAACTTTAATATGCAGCAAAAACTGTTAAATTGTCATTATAAACTAACACTTATTTATTAACTAGCTTTCTATGCACGATTTCATCCGCGTGACATCGCGTCCCGCGGGAAATTTTCAGGAAAAAAAATTGTGGATTGTTTTATTGTGGATTAACCCTTAAAGATATATACCATCGCAAATATTTTTGTAATTTTTTTTAAGGTGTACGTCAAATCCAGCCAGCGTTTGCAATGCCCAAAAAAAGGGTTTCATTACATCACTTAAGAAAACTCTAAAATCATCAGTCTACTCTATTATGAATGTATTTTACATAAAAATACCCCTTTTGATTAACTTTATCTATAAGCCGTATTAAAATCGGTTGAGTAGTTTTAAAGATCTAAGCATAAATAGGGACAGACAGCGAGAAGTGACTTTGTTTCATACTATGTACTGAAATCTAGGGCTATTGCCCAATTGCATCGATTAAGTGTAACTAACATACAAACCTTTGCATGTAAATTATCAATCATAACTGTTTGGAAATAGAGTACAATTGTTATTTGTTAAAAAAAATACTCGTAACGGAACCGTTTAGAATAAGTCAAAGTACCTTGATCCATTATTAAACGGGTCAAAACAATCGACAATCGACAGTAGGTTCTCAAAGCGATATGAGCGGGAAGGCTGCGGTCCCACTTCCGGAGATAAGCGCGCGTCCGCCAACTAATTGGACTGGCCGACGATAATGCCCGAGTCCGTGGTTCAGTACCGAAATACTGGTATTTATATTATGTATCAGGTGATATTAAGGAAAAACCATAAGCAATATTTTACTAGGAAAAAATAACTTAACTCAGTTATCAAGCGGGACTTGAACCTGCATTCTCTGCAGTCCCGGGATATTAATACCCAATTATGATATAGAGATATCACAACTTGTTGAAATTTTCTTATTTTTTACATGAAGTAGACTCTTACAAAGGTCGTCCGCACAGTTACCTCATTCTCACCTATTTCTAGCCATATATTCGCATTGTTGTGTCTCCGGTTTTAAGGGTGTGAGGTAGTGATATGAGAGGGTAATGTGACAATATTTACAAGTCACAAGGTTGGCAACATGCTAGAGACATCCTTGTGATTTTACGAGCTTCTATAGGCTGCGGTAACGCTTACTATCACGCAGATTGTACGCTAATTTGTTGACCGGATTTAAACGCAGTTTCCTTTAAGCGGGGAGCTATCAAACCTACCAAAACTTGATTTAACTACAAGGTTACATGTACATTTCCCGTAGGGTACCATCAGAAGATAAAATATAGGTAAAAAAAACTATTAAGCTCGCTTTTTAAATACTTCTACTAAATCAAACTAAAAAGTAGGAAATATTTATTATAACAAAATGAAAATAATGTTGTCTAGAAAGGGAGAATCTTGTCCATAATTGCCACGATGGGCAAGCGTGTTGCCATTCGCAGAGTGCAGCTTTCGCGACGGGAACGCTGCTGCTCATCACCACCCTATACATTTGAGCTACAATGTGTCGAATGGATATACCGTCATCTCACAGGGTACTAACTAACTGCAACGCAGGGTCTACACTTTAAGGGTTAGAAACTTGAAATTTTGCGGAGGGGGATTTTATAACGTAGGGGAGTACTAAGAAAGAATTCTTAAAGGTTCACCTCGTAAGGAGGTAAAACGGGGGTGCAATACATTACAATGTTGTATGAAATTTAGTATGAAGGTTCTTCATTTACGTTAACTTAGAATGGTTCTTAATCTACAAAGAACTGCAATCTTGAGTTGTTGCAGTTGTCATATAGGAATACCATATTATGTATGTATTTATTATTCAATAGTGCGTTTAAATATTACACTTACGTAAACACTTAAGTTAATAACTAACCAAAAAGTGGGGAAGAAAGGGGGAATTTTGTCCATAATTGCCGCGGGCAAGCGTGTTAACAATCGCAGAGCGCAGCTTTCGCGACGGCGATGCTGCTGCCCATCCCGCCATGTGCCTTTGTACTGCACTGTTCTGGATGGATATACTGTCATATGTCGATTCCGGTACCTTAGTCGTCTCTTACGACACCGACAGGGGGAGGTACTATTCTAATCTTCCGGTATCTCACGGCTAATATTTTATATTATACCTAATATAATTATAATATTTATTAATTATAATTAAATTGTAATATAATAAATAACCATATTGTTTCGATGTGTATATAACGCCTTTGTATTTTTATTCTTTTCTATTCAAATACTACTTTCACTCGCGATTTAAACGTAGATTCTATATTTAAAAAAACACAGCTTCTCGGATATCATCACAACAATGATCATGCTACGAAAGAAGTCCTCACAATCTGAGGGGTTATTGGCCTAGGTAAAGACGGTCGTTGGTAGGGCAGGTCAAAAATACACAAAACAATGCAACACGACGAAAAAAATCAATAAAAATTGCTGCTCCTCTGCAGATAAGTTTCTTCCAATTGGCGCTTGAGGCTTCTTATTTGTATACAAATAATTGACAAACTAAATATCAAACAATGATTTGTTGTTCATCTAAGTTGGTGACATGGAGCCCAACATACATACATAAGTTTATTCCTGATGCATGATTGTTTAAATATATCGACAAATTGTTTACCAATATTATTCAATCATCATCATCATCAAAGCAGCGGTAAAACGTACACTGCTTGACATAAACCTCCCCAAAAATGGGGGAATTTACCCATTCTTGGGGATTATTGCCGCGATGAGCAAGCGTGGTGGCAATCATAGAGCGTAGTTCGCGACGGGAATTATGTCCATCCCTGCCCTGTTGCATTAGAGTTGCAATACTTCCGGTGAATTAACCACCTCAGTCGCCATTAATGACATCTGGTACAGAGGGAGAAACTATTCTAATAAGCCGGTACTATAGTACCAAATATTTTTGAATTATTAACTTTTCCCTTCACGTTTTGCCTTATTCCTAGGTACAAAAAGGTATTTGTATTACTATGTTCCAGTTTCAAAGAGAGAGATAGGCAGTAAAAGTACTCGCGAATGTAATGTGAAAATTTTAACTGACAAGTTTTACGACGTGTTAGTTATATTTTTGTGATGACAGGAACACCTCATGATGGAGATTCTGCCCATAGTTGCCACGATGGGCATACCTGGTGGTAATCGCAGAGCGCAGCTTCGCAACGAGGATGCTGCTGCCCATTTCCACACTGTAGTATTTTATTTGTGCTGTTTTGGATGGATATACTGCCAGCTATCACCGCCACATAATTTTATCCATTTTTGGTTTGAAAAACTAATAAAGTAGGAGAAGAACAAATCTACGAGTCACAAGAGGCACAAACCTCGGCCCACCATCGGCCTGTTGATTTACGACGTCAGTTGGTTTTGCACACCTATACCATATGCATGAATATTCAAACCGGATGAGAACCTCGTGTGATCACTCTCAGCTCAGCCATATCAGATGTAAGACGTCCACTGCTGGACACGAGCGTTCTGAATAAAAAGGAGAGAAACGCAGGTCGTAGATTCGCGACAGGGATGTTGCTCATTCCCGGCATTTGCACTATACTTTCCCAGGTTTAGCCTATCACGAGTCCGATGGCGCATTTGGAAGTGTCCCTATTTTGAGCATCAAGGGTTGGGGGTATGATTGGGTTGAGTGGGATGAGTTCGATTTGCCTTTACGTGTCTGGGTGTTCAATATCGTACATCTGATCTTTTAAGAGTCCAATTTGTAATATCTTTATTGTTGTATGAGTTTATTTATTGAAAGCGCTGCTATTGATGTCAACACAACGGCAATATTTTATACTCGCATTTTATCAAAGTAAAGCAACACTCACAATGTCGATAGAATCGTTAAAGCTAAATTAAACTGCATTCCGGAGCCGTTTAAGAAGGGAATTGTGTAAAATCAATCAAATTAAATAAGCACTAAACGTTGTGAAGGTATGTAAAGTGTAAGAGTTAAGGAATTAGTTCTCGGGTATTTTATAATTCCGTATTTTGAATGACGAAATATAGTCTAACGGTAATCGGTGGATTGGAGGAAGGATTAATGTGCAGTCCGGGGTCCCGGCTGAATAGAATAGTACCATCACCTGTACCAGATGTCGAAAAAGGCGACGTATCCACCCAAAACATCGTAACTCAAATTCAACAGGGCTAGAATGGGCAGCGGCATTCCAGTCGCGAAGCTGCGTTCGCCAACCAACGCTGCAATTTTTGATTAATTTCATCCATTTGAGAAGACCTATGACTAACAGTGGATGTCCAACAGCTAATATGCTGATGATGAGGGAGGAGTCACGGAAGTTTATTAATTAACTAATATTCCGCTAGTGATTTTGACCGCATGGGCATCACTTCCCATTATGTCCCGCGGGAACTCTTGCTTTTCAGAAAGACTTTTGTCGTATGGTTGAACTTATCCTGTGAAATAAATCGCATCAACCTCTTTTTCATAGAAGTCTTATCAGCACCGAGAAGAAATCGTTGGTGTCGACGATGACGTTTCAGGAGTTAAATCATCCAGGGTTCAAGCTGAACTGCCAGATTTTATTAGATTCCCGTTTGACCGTTTCGTCGTAAAATGGCAACAAACTAACAGACACGCTTTGACACTTATACTATTAGTATGAAATAATATTTATTGTAATCAACATGCGTAGGATTATGGCTTACGCGTTGAAATGCGACGCGTGAAGTCATATTGCACGTAAACCACTCCTACATCTAGAATTCCTTAATTTAGCATTATTTCTAGGTAAACACGCACAATGAACAATATAAAGAACATACTTAATAATTTATTTTTGAATAATACTTTACAGACCCTATTGAATGCACCAATGGACCCGTTAGTTAAAGATTAATTGAAAATAAGTAGTCTTGTTTAACATCAGTCATCATAAGAGGTTATTTACTTTATTCAAATATATATTTGAAGCAGAGCGAGGATCTGCATCTATCACCACTATCACCAAATGCATGGACATGAACGTTTGAATATAAAAGTAAATGAGAAAAACAGTGAGTGTTGCTTCAAAAATCCTGACAACGTCTTTAACAATCCTAAAAAGGGTTGCTGAACGAGTTCACAGGGAAATGTATTTAACCATTTAAATAAGAGTTTCCGGAAGTACCGCCGTCAAAAAGTTTAATAATCAATTTTAAGAAAGATTCAAGGAATTACAATATTTCGAAAAATTTGGTCGGCGGATTTACATTTTGCGCAGACTTACATATTTGTGTTAAACACACAATATATGTTATCCTAACAACGTCTGAATAAATACTCCTTCAACAAGGATAATATTTCTTTACAAATCTATTTAACAACGTTACCGCTTCGACTCCATTGACCCTTATCTTGTTATAATTAAAGTCGAAATTGCAACAATCTGTTTAAAATATTGATTGTTATCCTTGACTAGATATATGCAAATAATTCCTCGTACACGTGATTCTAAGTTTTACTGGTAATTTAAGTATGTGATTACCGGGTGAAGTACGGGTTTATAGTAGTTACTGTATTTATAATAAACTCATCAGAACAATGCTATATACAATCTTATTTATGACTTTTAGGAAAAACTTCGTTAATACACACAGCTGATGATCGATTTGCAAGTCTTTCTCGAATGATGCATAACTCTTAATAAAGCTTAGAATTAATTAGGAAATCTTAACATATTTGTACAGCTTTTGCCTAATAAATAAACTTATTCGGAAGAATTTGGAAAAATCGTAAGTATAATAAATAGGTAAGGTATCAAACCAATTTACATGATTATATCTGTTATACTAGCTAGTATGCAAAAAAAATCATGCTAAAAACTTAAAATCGTGCTGGTATGGATTCGGGTAACTGTAACCATTGCGGGTTAACTTTGGCTACACAATATAAAGCTATAACACCTACAACTTTCTGGATATATTATACTGAATTCCAGTAAGTTATGTGACAAAAATAAGGTAAGAATTAACACATTATGTAATCCATTAGAAAGAGTTCGTCTCTTTCTACATCTGGTACAGAGATATTATTCTATTCTGCTGGTTATACGGCGACAAAGTAACATCCTCTTTAATCTATAAATAATTTAAGTATTTTCAAAGAAACATTTTCGATTTACTAAATACACGGCAGAATTTAAAAGACTCCGTTTCGGGTACCTACTTCGTAAACTGTTAAACGTAATGTGCCATTGTGTCTGTAATACCAGTATTGCTTTTGGCTTTATTTTTTTTTTGTTAAGAATTCAGCAAAACTTCGTCTGGAGGTCATTGGAACTGGTTTGAGCCTTTATTGTTTGGCCATGACCTACCTCGGGGTCTTACGGACTCCATTGGCGAACGCTTTTGATCAATATTCGGTCGCCATTAAAAATATGGTCAAGTTCGAGTCGGACCCAAATGAAGTTGGATCCGTGCACATACTTTGATGCAGAATATTTAAAATACTATTAAATCAATTTTTGTTTCGTTTGTGTAAAACATTTACAGAAAATGTACTACTTAAATGATCCGTATTTTAAGTCTGTTATATATAGAAGTTTAATAATACAAAATTGGGAATGCATAATAATGCTTTTTATTATTAATATTTATACTGTACAGATGCAATTAATTATAATCATTAATATTGGCTATAAAAATTGAGGACACGTGTAGATGATAAAATATTTTAAAAATAAAACACTGCGCTAAATTGAACACAAAGAATTAAAGTTGATAAGAAAGATGCTTAAAACATTTTTTTGTCAAAGCAGTTTTTACATAACTTTCAAGAATTCAATAATCATTTATATATTTCGATTATTATAACCAACAGTTATAAGTCACATTTACATCATCATCATTATCATCATCATCATATCGGCCATATAAAGTTTACTGTTGGACACAGGTCTCTCCATGAAAGGGGGATCTTTGCCCACCATTGCCGCGCTGGGCAGGCGTGGTGGTAATCGCAGAGTGCAACTTCGCGGCGAGGTTGCTCTGCCCATTCCCACACTGTTGTATTTGAGTTCCGCCGTTTTAGAAGGATATGTCGCCATCTGCCGGTCCCGGTACATAAGTCGCCTCTTACGATACCTGGTACTGGAGGGGGGTATTATTCCACTCCGCCGGTACCCCACGGCTAACATGTATGATGCCATGAAAAATAAAGCAGGGGATATAAGAGTATATTAGTAGGTATTCCCGTTCCCCTACTAAGGAGGCTCCTAAAAGGGTAAAGTAAGTACCTAATCTTTTATAAAAATCAGTTATCAAAAGATGTATTCAAATTATTTAAATATAGCCCACCTCTTGTGAGTAGTTAAGAAAATTATAAGGGCGGGATTAGATAATTTAAAGGGGATCGACTATACAACCTGTATCCATACAAACAAACAAGTTGGATTTGTCTGACTGTAATATGAAATAATAGCATTTTTATTTTATTATAAACTCTTTTCTTCTTCAGGCTTGTTCTTGAAACGGCTGACCGGATATAGTAACATTCACAGATACCTGATGTCGATTAAATAATAAAAGACTTCATAAGATAAAGTTCTAAAAAAAAGGCAAATGACGTACTACCCCTTACTACATCTCATACCCGACTTCAAGATGAGATTGATATCGGACAATACCGGAATCCCAAAAACAATACTTTACTAAATATTTTACACCCAAGCACAAGACAAACCCAAATACACGTCTCAAAAATATTTGTTTATGAGATGTATGAATTTATATTGAGGCCAATCAATTATTCTACTATAAAATACTGAGGTCCGAACGGCCTTAAAATCTTGAAGACAGTTCACCGTATTTCGAAATAAACTATGTTCATAGAGTCGTTTTTGTTTGTCTGTCTGCACACATTAAACATAAAAAAACCAAAGACTTAACAATTGCGCTGTACGGGCATAGTGTATTGATAATTTCATAAACGCAAATATATGGAGGCAAAATGTAATTTTATGAGAAATATGGCCTATGCTTACTAAATATTCAAAAAATCTGACTAGTTTTTTTTAATAGCAATTGCATAATTTTAATTAACAGTCAAAATACTTTTGACCTTTAATTAAAAAATAAATACTTCCACTAAGAAGATCTTTATCAGGAGATAGCAAACACAGTGATTAAATTTTTTCAACTTTTTTTTATAAAGTACAATAAAAGAGAAAATTTTCATTAGAATCATAATAATTAATAAAATATTTATACTTAAAATACACATATTTATATATTACATACTAGTGTTTCGCTTACGACTTTATCAGTGAGATTTTTACTTTATATCTAATTTCTGCGGGGCTCCTCCTTCTCCCAGAAAAAGACCAAGTCGCTCTTTGGCAGCTATTGCGCAAGAACAATAATAAACAATTCATAATACATCTCATACATTGACCTGATTCCGAGATGAATCGCTTAAAGTACTTGTGTTTCGGCCCTTCATATATTTTTTTATATATAATTTTAATATGTGTAATAGCGGCGCCCCAGCGTAGTTCCCATTCTCGAAATAAATAATAAGATTAGCCTTAGTTACTCCTTCTAAATAACATCAGCTATCTGCCAATAGTAGTAGCCAAAACAAGCAGAAGACATACTTTCATATAAATTTAAATAAATATGTACCTTTACATACAAACATATCATGTATTCAGTAAAAAGTTGATAATTTTGAATTACAGACACTTCAATATTGTTTATATGTATACATGCAGTTCGTAAGTATATATTTGTGATCAAAGTGAAACGATGCGAAGCGAAGCCGGCTGGGTCATGGTAAAATTGAAAGTACCTCATTGTTTAGTAACCGACGTCAGAGAGTAGGCGTCGCGTCGTTCATTCATCAGCATGTCCGGACGTGACGTCACCGAGTAACACAGCCTGCGCCATCGCCCGGTCACTAATTGAGGATGAACGCTGCACAAACTGACCAAGTTCGACACGACATTCAAGTTGACAAGCCTTACTAAATATATAATCGTAATTAATTGAGAGCTTTAGTTTGCTCTAAAGCATTGGAAAGTCTTTCATATTAACCCCGCCTGGAGCCTTTTTCTTGTAGATATTATCTATTGTTAGAATAGAGATATAAATTATAGAGGGCAATGTATAGAGAAATATAGTGATTGTAATAAATTCCCACAACTTCTCATACATTGACCGGGCTCCGCGGTAAGTCGCTTAGAGCACTCGTGTTACGGATGCTAGACAACAGTGGAATCGCAAATATACTACTTAAATACTTATATTTAACACCCAGACAAAGAACAAACACAATTATCGTTATATAAATATTTGCTCTGGGTGGGATTCGAACACACGGCCTTAAGCGCACAAGATTGAACTACCATCTGCGTCAACGGGCCCGTTTGTATAATATACTAGGCTGTTCAGATTAACATCAAGTGTCAGTAAAAGAGCACAAAAACGTTGACGCGGGACATTATGGTACGATGAGTTAAGTGGACGGTCGTTCAATATACTTTTGGAGAGATTTTGGTCATGGTACTATTATCAATTTCGAGTGCCATATGTAATAGTCGTATTGTTTGTGTATCTCTTATATTTTTGAAAATACTTAGTTTTTATAACACTTAGCATTCTTTAAAGCATAAAACCTGTGATGTAATTAAATAACTATTTGTTGTTTAACGATTGCTTCAAACTTGTAAAACTGACGTTTAAGTGTTTACAGGTAACCTAGAACATTACAAAATGGCGCTGAATTGTCAACAAAAAAGAAAACTCGGAAAAAATCGGGAGTGAGACGGGTCTACTTAGGTCTCGATAGCACAACGGTAGTGCAATCCCTGAGCGAAAGAAAGATACAGGTTCGAATCCCGCCCAAAAACAGAAATAAATAAATATTTGTCTACACACTATTTAATTTCTGACGGACCAGATGGCGCATATGGTTATGATCATGTCTTGAGCGCCAAAGGTCGTGGGTTCAATCCCCACTTAGGATAAATATTTATGTGATATCTATGTTTGTTTTGTGTCTAGGTGTTCAATATATGTATTGATGTAGTATATTTGTGATCCCTCTGTTGTCTGATGTCCATAACACAGGTGCTTTAAGGGACTTATTACTGAAATCAGGTCATTGTCTGAGATGTTGCAGGAATTTATTTATTATTTTGTATATTTAATATAAATATCAGTTTGTGAGAATGTATGTGTGTAACTCTTTTGCGTAGTGGCAGATTATCGTTTGGAATAGGGCATGGGTTATTCCACATTCATGTGGGATATATTTTGCTTTTGTTTCCACGAAGGGACCAACAGGATTTGTTCACAATGGAGTTTAGAAATTGGAATTGTAATTGAAAACTCCCTCTTTTATTGTTATCCACATTTATAATCCGTCAGTTTCGTATCAAAAAAGGTTCGAGTAAACGCAGCTGTTCGCAACGGCTGGTTGGGATAGTAAAACTATGTTTATTATGAGTCTTGTTTTTACTTCTGCATTTTTATTTTACGACTAGCAGTGACCCGTAGTTTCCCTCGCGTTACGTTGTAAAACATTAATACCTTCTTTTTACCTCCTAAAGAGGTAATTTTCAAAATAAAATTACAATTGTTTCAAGTAAAAAATCCTTTCTTAGTGCTCTCATACGTTATAAACTTTACTTAGTGCAAAATTTTATAACCCTTATCCTGGTCCTGCGTTGATATGGCTGTCTGTCAGTCTGTAGGTCATTGGTCATTATTAGTTAGTATACTTCTTTCTTCGTAAGTTTTTGTTAAAAATAATTTACAGAGACGTACAATGACATTTTTTATGAACGTATACTATGTCTGTCACCTATGTCACTTGCTGATAATGTAATTTTTGGTTCATGAAAGAGTTTCTGAAATGAGTACAGTCATTTCTGATTTTATTTATTACAAACGTAGAAAAACACAAATCCTCCTCACATAGATGATAGGAGGGACACTACATAGGTAGTGGTCTCTGATATTTTCTAAAATATAACATAGTCTTTGGTAACGTGAAATAACTCTTTAATGGATTTTTTTTCAATTTGTCCACTAGTTTTAAAGTTAAACCGTATTAAACAATCATCCAAATATTTTCTCTTTATAATATTAAAACAGATAATACCAATGGGTGTCAACATAATCCTCATGAAATTTGAGATGTTGTTGATATTTCACACAAGGCGTAGTGTCTATTGCTAGACGTAGACTTTCCCAAGCGCTTTTCAATAGAACCGGTTGTGGGACCAGCCCGCATCCGGCTTCATCCTGGGGCCCAGTCAAATGGCCTGTCCACATATTGGAGGGATGCCCTACGCTGCAAGTGTCAATGCAAGTACAATCTTTCCGAGTACTTTACACCTCTTTATTTCAATTTTATGAAATAATAATGCATATCGAACTGCCCTAGTACATTTTTATCGCTTATGTCCATCCAAAGGTTGCCTGGAAAAGATCGCTCTGAGCGAAAAGGCCGCCATAATAAAAACATAACTTGTAAGTTTTATTTTCCTTTCTATAATTTTCTATGTAGAATAAAGAGTATATTATTACTTTACTCCTCATCGGCCTCATATTTCCATGAGGTAGACCTCATAAAATATCGTCTGCATTGGTACCTCACTCTTACAATTTTTTACTGCCAAGTAACAGTGCTTAACGTGCTGTGTTCCAATTTAAAGGGTTAGAGAGCTAGTAAAATTACTAGGCAACGTGACATAATATCTTTAAGTGACAAGGTTGGCAACGCGCTAATGATATCCTTGTGATAATACGTGCGTGCTATATACTGCGGTGACGCTTACTATCACGCGGACTTTATGCTTGTTTGTTGACCTAGTCTAATAAAATAAATATATATCAGTGTTTATTCCGTATATACATGCATGAATTAAAAAACAATTTATTTGATCATCATCATCATATCAGCCATAAGACGTCCACTGCTGGACATAGACCTCCTCAAGTGATCTCCAATAGGACCAGTTGTATGCAGTCTGTGTCCAGTTTCATCCTGCGGTCATTGAAAATTGCAAATAAGCATTATTAGTTTAATTTATTGCAATTTATATTATTATTATTACGTTTGAATACATGTTTTTTATGTCACGGACTTGGCCATTTGCTACAAGCAGTTCTGATACCAACTAGAACAGTCGTAGGGCGTAATCGTGCGTAGGATGAGCAGACATTCATTGAAGCCTTTCTATTGGGACTTCGACTTAAATGTACAATAATATTCGCATGTCGGCTGGAGCACTGAGTGATTTTCATCACTACATACCATTAAAATCAGTGTCTGGGTGTATTATGAACTTATATATCAGTTTTAAAATTACGCATATGAAAGTATGTATAACAAAAATAAGCTTTTAATTTTTTTTTGTGTGTCTGTTTGATATAAACTCCAAAAAGGTTGAACCGATTTTGAGGGGACTTGCACTGAATATTACAAGAACTTAAACTATTTTACTCACGGAAACGGGAACGAGTGAAACCGCGGTGCGTTACTACTTTGTAAATTATATATTGAAAATTTAAAAATATACGTGCGCATATCTATACCGGCTTCCATCATTATCATATCAGCTATAGGATGACAGGCCAGCGCGATCTAGTCAGTTCTTCTGTGTACATTGTTGGTGGACGTCCCACGCTGCGCCTGGCAGTGGACATTTGACATTGATATAATGAGAATTTATAAATAATTACTCAATCTAAGTCAGTAGACAGTAACAATAATACTACAGTCTTATTTAAAAATAATAGATAAAAATAATATATATGTAACAAAAATCTTATCAATTTGGTATCATAAAATAATATATTACTACGAAACCAGACGAAACGCAATAAAATTTTATCAGAACGGATAAAAGTACATTTAATGGAGTCACGTTTAGGCTTCATTAACAACTCAACTACTAATATATTAAATATTAACATATAAACTAGGCACCGCCGGCGACATCTCTCGCTTCAATAGCTTGTTGGCTTGCTCGGAATATCATGATCATCATCTCAAATATTATAAATCCACTGCTGGACATAAGCTTCCCCAAGAAAGAGGGAATTTTGGTGCCATAATTGGTGCGCTGGGCAAGCGTGTTGGCAGAAGCGGATCGCAGTTGTCGCGACAGGAATGCTGCTGCCCATACCCGCCCTATCTATCCGTCGATTCCGGTACCTTAATTGGCTCTTAAGATACCTGGTACAGTGGAAGGTACTATTGTACTCTGCCGGTACCTTAAGGCTTATATGTGTAAATATAATATTATAAGAAATCAACACAACACCTCATACAATGACCAGATTCCGAAATAAGTCGCGCATAGCACTTGTGTTACGAATATCATTCAACAGAGGAACAACAAAAGTAAACACCATCATCATTGCAGCCATCGTAGCTGATGCTGCTGATGATTACAACTAAGGCTAGTTTAATCCTAATGGGACCGGGATCTCCAGGGGTGAAAATGCGCCAAAATAACCCTAAGTCTGTGTATAATCCAGAGCACAATAGTATCACCCGAGGGGTACCGGCGGAATAGAATAGTACCTCTGTCTGTACCAGTTGTCGTAATAGGCGAATGAGGTACCGGAACCGACAGCTGGCGATACAGACTAAATACTACAGGGTGGGGATGGGCAGCATATTTGTCGCGAAGTTGCGCTCTGCGATTGCCACCACGCCTGCTCAGCGCGGCAATTACGAGCAGAAATCCCTGTATCTTGGGAAGGCCTATGTCCAACTATGGGCTTTCTACGGCTGGTATGATGAATCCGAAACAGCATACAGACGTTCCTTAAAGAAAAGAGATTTATCCAAATCATAGATTTCTTTTTAATAAGTGATTTTTTTGAGTATTATGTTTCACCGAAAACCTAACAAACTTACAGACCTTTCGCATTTATCATATTACTACGGATATCGCGTTCAGAAAGTCACATTGGGTGTGCTACTTTAAATATTTTTCCTTGTATCATTAATAAAGGTTAATAATATTCAATTTTCGGAATCGGTCCAGTAGTGTTTAAGTTAATTCCTTACTGGTAGCGCTCCGCGGTGTTACTCTCGAGACAATATGGCAATACAATATGTCACCTATATCGTCGATGGTACTTCAATACCGCGTATGTAGCTTAAGTTAATAAG
>JACJUM010002971.1:5278690-5425133 GCA_020976665.1 Heortia vitessoides
TCATCAGCCATTGGAAGTCATCAGCAAGAAAGGGGGAATTTTGCTCATTATTGCCGCGCTGGGCAAGCGTGTTGGCAATCAGATGTCGCAGGTGTCGCGACAAGGGTGCTGCTGCCCATCCCCGCCATAACATGAGCTACACTGCATCGGTTGGATATACCGCCATCTGTCGGTTCTGGTACCTTAGTCACCTATTACGACACCTGGTACATGGGGAGATACTATTCTACTCTGCCTGTACCTCACCGCCTATATTATTTTATTTATATTATTATTATATTATTATAGAATTATTGATTTGATTTTTTGAAATCGGTTTAGTAGATTCTGAGTTAAACGGTATCGAACAAACAAACAAATCTTTTGCTCTTTATATTATTATAGCTAAACGTACATTGTACATTTTAAAGATTTAAATTTTTGTTTGATAGATGTAACTGAAATAATAGTTTAACTGTGGTATTATTTGATCTATCATTTATGTATATAGTTTATATATATATATATATTTGTGTTTTATTATATATTATTACTTTTACATAGATACATTCCAAACTACTGCCTGGAAGAGATCGCGGTATGCGATAAGGCCGCCCATTCTACATTTATTTTAAATTTGTATCCATTTGTTATTGTATCTGTTTAACCAGTGTACAATAAAGAGTAATATTGTTAAAATATATATTTAATTATATCCCTACTGATTGGAGTAAAATAAATATTCAGGATTTTTGGACAAACGTTGAACGAATTACGTAAGAGACAAAAATGTTTTGACTATTTTACAAGTGTTCATAACAACTGCCTTCTATAAAATAACGTAACTTATTGGGAACATGTGTAAAACGTCTAAGATGTTGTGTAGTGTTTGAGGAATTATACCCGTTGAGGATACAAAATAATAAATTCCCACAATATCTCATAAACTGACTTCGCGGTGAGTCGCTTAAAACACTTGTGTTACGGACGCGACGACAATAGTGGAATTAAAAATATACTACTTCAATACACATATTTAACACCCTGACACAGAACAAATTCAAATATCATCATGTAAATAACCTTCTGGGTGGGAACCGAACCCACGATCCTTGGCGCACACGCAAGGATCACTACCATCTGCGTCATCGGGCCCGTCAACAATAATTTATTATTATTGACAATAGCCGAAAATAAGTTTAAATCGTTCGACAATACTTGAGTTTCTTTCCCTCTTTACACTATAAATTTAGATTAAGATGGCATCATGAAAATTTCCCGCCAAAACGAACATGCAATTAACCAATTGAATGATCATACAATCCGTGACTTCAGTTCGACGCTGATAATCATACGAATACATATATTAAATCGCAAAAATGTCGACACATTACAACGACAGATAACGGCTATTACTTCTACAACTATCGTGAAAAGTGTGTATTCAAAATCACGCCGTAATATTTTACAAATAGAGTACAAATTCCCTTGAATGGTGTTCTCGTAGTTTTTCACGCGTAGTATGGCAGCTATGATTTTGAAGTTGTGACTAAAAGTTGGTACCGCACCAGTGTGAAATAGTGATAAGCGGGCGACCTTGGTTAATTTTACTTATCTGTCAATTTTAATGCCTTTAACGCAACGTTTGGTATAAGTGATACACTTATTGAGAGTCATTTGATACTTATATTGAATTAAGTGATAAATATCGAAATCTATAAGCGCTTCATATTGAAATAAACTAATTATGTAATGTAATGTGTTTTTAATGTTAACGCACAAATGAAGTTCTAACATTGTGTCTAAAATACATACGTGTGAGTGTAAGAGGGTCTAAAAGGCTAATGCAATCCCTTTTTCTGCGGTCTACTTACATCAACATAAATAAATTATAAATTCACACAGCATCCCGAGTCATGAGTCCAAGATAAGAACTGAAAACACAACGTTAACTCAGATTTTTGTCCTTCTTAAAAACCAGTATCGTAAGGTAATAACATAAAAAAGATCAAACATTTTTGAAACAGTGATTAAAATCTCAGATGAATCAGTTTCATAAGAAAATTGTATTATTTATTAAAAATTCATACTTTCCCATCTCATAAATTGACCTAGCTCCGAGATAAGTCGCTAAAAGCACTTGTGTTACGGATACCAGACAATAGAGGACAAACATAGTTCTTAGAGACCCAAGCGCAGGATACACCCAAATATTCGTCATATAATTGTTTCTCATGGGTGGGTGGGGATCGAACCCATGACGCTTGGCGCACAAGAGAGGATCACTACCATCTGCGCCACTGCGGACTGCGTACCCGTTCGGTGGCGAAGCTGGCATCTCAGTAATTAGTTAAATTAATTGTAAATAGTAAATGAGTATGTCGGAAATTTAGATAACTGGTATGATGAATTGTATTTGTAATATTCATGATGTCTGATATTTCTAGTAAACTTTTGCTAGGAATATTTGACATCATAAATTTTAATTAATTTTAGCTACTTATATGGAATCAGGTCAAAATGAGATAGAGTGTGTTTTTATTTAGATCTAGACATATGTTTAAAAATAATTAGTACTATATTAATGCTAAGTATTATATTTTACATAAAACATTTAATTAGAATGACTGCACAAAAATATATAGAGCGGAGATGTGCGGAAGGGTTGGTTGGAACTATCTAAGCGAACATACCTTAACCAGGTAGAAGTATTATAGAAGGGCCAAATCAGAAATAAACGAGGGACTATTGCGAGTAAACTAAGCGGCAGAGGTATGCTAAATACTGTAGATAGGAGAAACATTACATTTGGTTATTATTATAATGTATAATCATCATCGTCATATCAGCCCACAGACGTCTACTACATAGGCGTTTTGTGCCGCCGGGAACTAACGACTCCCCAAAACCTGGTCAGGTCGTCCGTCCATCTAGCTGTGGGGGTCGACCAACGCTGCAATAACGTACAAAAGTAACCCCAAAGCAGGTTGCAAACAGTGTAAAATATTCAATGTACTAGTCAACCGCGCTCGCTTGCCACTCGGTCCCACAGAACATCACATGGCAACCGATTTTATGTCAGTTATTTAATATTTAAAAACGTCATCCGATAACAATATCTGTCTTTATTTCGCATTTATATTCAAGGTGAATGGTTATGCGTAAATTACTACGAGATGACCGAATCGATTTGTCGATTGATGCCTAAATAAATTAACAGATCTATTCGAATTAAATAATCGAGTTCCATTTAGTTGTCTGAGCGTTAGCATTGCATTTATAAGATAATTGTACGCATAGCCTTGGTACCGGCTGAAGTCGGAACTACCTTCTTAACATGACGGGCCTGCCGCAATCGGTAGTGTCCCTTTCTTAAGCGCCAGAAGTCGTGACTTCGATCTCTACCTAGGACAAAGATTTACGTAATGAATATCTTATTTTTTTTTGTAAGACTAGGTCGACAAACACAGACATACAGTCCGCGTGATAGGAGTGTCACCGGTACCTACTAAGGTACCAATGGAAAAAAAAAATGAGGTCTACCTCATGTGTTTGTTCTGGGTTTAAAAAAATATTTTTAAGTATTATAATTGTATTATTATTCTGCAGGATCGCGCTGGACACAGGCCGTATCCAACCGGTCCTATTGGATATTACTTGGGGAGGCCTATGTCCAGCAGTAGATGACTTATGGCTCAAATGATACTGATGATGATTATAATTGTTAATTCCGGTTTCCGAAAAGGCTACCATACAGTAAATAGACCACAGATTTACGCTGCGGCAAGTTATACAGAAGACGGAAGAGTATAACATTATGCTTGGCGTCTGTGGACTATGGGAAAGCTTTCGATTCGCTTGGCAGGCGTGGTGACAATCGCTAAGCGCAACTTCATGATGAAGATGGGCAGTAGCGATTATGATATAACTACATAGATTTAGCAGAGGAAGTGAAAGTTAAATCTTAAACTTTTATTTGTTTTTAAATTGAGATAAAAGAGAGATTGACGCAAATACTAGAAGGACGGATAAAGCAATACACATTTTCGACACTACGTTTCGTTTCATAAGATTCTTAGGCAACATTATAAATTTAAAAACAAATTTTATTTGTACCTTTATTTAACGGAAATAACAACTCGATTCTAACAGGATTTTAAAAGCAGGTAGCTAATGTTAGAAGTTACAACGCGGGTGAAACCACGTGACACTGCTATTCAATACATATAAATAAAATAGGAGTGTCAGTTTGTAATATTAAAATAACTGGTTTTTTAATAAATGCATATGATGTATACACGGTACGTACAACAAAAGATATATATATATATTCGTCTGTCTGTCTGTATCAAACATACAGATAGACAGAGTTGTGGCAGAGAATGCCTGAACCAATTTTGATACAATTTACAGTAGCAGACAGTTGATATACTAAGAATTACTTAGAGTATATTACATAACGCTACGACTAAAAGGCGCGAAGCATCAGTTAATAGTGTGAAAAAACCAGTGAAATTACCGGGTAAATGTGACATTTTATCTTCAGCTCACAAGGTTGGCGACACGCTAGCGATCAAAATGTCAAAGTCCGTGTACGTAAACCGAGACCTGTCCTCTTAGATCCCCCTGATACCATGCAATAGTTCTATAGTCCGCTCACAGAACACTCGAATAGGCTTAGATCAATACACCGTACTCGCCGGCGAGTGAGTGATTTTCCCTCCTGGATAGCGCATAACGGGCGCATCTTCCCTCTTTGAATCCCCTCAATGACGGCCACCCAAGCTGAGCTCTGTGCTTTAGAGGCACCCTTAAGTGATCGCCGTCGGTCTTGTTAGCACTCATAAATTAGCAGCCTGGCCTCTTCCACCGGTGCCGCTGGAACTGACGTCAGAGTCAGCCAGCATTGTGGTCAAACGAAAAAAAAACGGACTATATGCTTATTTGCTGACTTTATAATAAAGAAAACGGGATAAAAGCGGAGCCTAAATGATACTTAGATTTGTTCTACAACTTAACATAAGTGAAACCGCGTTACGCTGCAGTTGAAAGGTAGATTACGGCTGATAGGAAATTACGTCGCGGAAAGCGTCAAAAAAGTTTTTGACGCTTAATGCATATTTTAAACGACAAACAAATACTTTGGACATAATTGAGATTATTGTACACACCCGTTACACATTGGTAAGTCGCAATTACCTCAATGGAAACAACGGATACCCAAACTTCAATGCCGTCCAGATTTCAATGAACCGCCCCATATAGCCCGATTTACGAGCGAACTATAGTAACACTATTGACAATAAAACCCGTTTATTTTGCCCCGATCGTTAACCGATCCAGTCTAAACTCGGCTTTATAATAAACAAATATGCTACACGGTGGGAGTTCTTTGGACGATCGGTTTAGATTCTAGCGTGTTGGCCAATGCCGTGAGATACCGGCAAAGCCGAAAAGTACCATACCAGGTGCCGTATGAGGCGACTAAGGTGTAGCTCAAATGCACAGGGCGGGGATGGGCAGCAGCAAGCCTGTCGCGATTGCTACGCTCTGCGATTAGCAACACGCTTGTCCCAAGCGGAAATTATAGTCAAATATCCCCTTTCTTAGGGAGGCCTATGTCTAGTAGTGGACTTTTAATGGCTGATATGATGATGATATGATGATGATGTGTTGTGATGTTCTGTGTTCATGCATCACGTCTTGGCAGAGACTATGGATCTTCACTTGTTACGATCTTGGCATACCTCTCTCGCTTTCTTTACTCGCATTAGTCCTTTCATACACGCTCGTTTATACATCAGACCTGGCCCTTATTAAATATCTCTTCTATCTGGGTAAGATATGTTTGCCTAGGTCGTCCTATACCAACTCTTCCATTCACTGTCGTGCTATATATTTGTGCAGTTATTCTACTTTCATGTCTAAACCATCTCAACATTAATAATAATAATAACTTTATTCAACAACAAAAGGAAACTTAAACTAAAATACACTTTGATACTTAAGTACCTAAACTAGATCTAGACTGTTCTTATAGGCACCTATACCCTGTAGTGTGCATGTATGTGTGGATGTGTGTATACGGTCTAATATAATACAAGGTTTGTTAATACAACACATGATTTACGCACATATTACATAAATACACAGAATATGAAGCTATACTGTGTATATACAGTATACACAAACAATAATAGTAACAATATATATAGTCCAGTCTAGCATAATATTGTTAGCAATTCCTCTGTCTTGTTGTAGTCCAATGTCAAAAGCCATTCCCTTACTGTTGTTTTGCAAGTATTTCATGGTTAATTTTATTATAAATAAATGGTCCTGTAAAATTTAGAAATCGCTGTGCGAACCGTGTACGACACGGCTGATGTATATTTTGGAAATCTACATACCTTCGTCTACTATGAGTTAATTTTCAGGTTAACATAGTTTATGCTGTTTCAGAATAAGTTCTTGGTAGTACAATTGTCTTACTGTTAAATTTTGCTATGTATATAGTTTTGAGGTAGGCTATTTAAAGGGTAGAATGTATATAACTTTGAGCACAGATCTCTGAGCCCTTTCTAGCGGTAACATATTCGTTTTAGTAGAACCCCCCCAAATAGTAATACAGTACGTCAAGAGAGACTTATAATTCTGACATTCCCATGATAATTCCGTGTAATCTACTTTTAGTGCTTACGTTACACGAGTCACTAAAAGCAATATGTACTCATAATTATCATTTTATACCAATTAGCTGACCGAACACATGTTGTCTTGTTTTAACTAAAAATATTGTATTCGAATCGGTAACACTACATAGTATGAAACAACGTCGATTTCTGCTGTCTGTCTCTGTGTATGCAAACATATTTAAAACTACACAACGGATATTGATTCGGGTTTTATAGCTAAATGTTATAGATTCAAGGGGAAGATTTATATGTATAATACATGCATACTACCGAAACCTGACTTGATAGGTCAAAATAAATTACTAAAGTATTGTACACCTTCCAAAAATTAATAACCATTTTTATCATCATTAATAATATATCATAAGTACACGAGTTACACTATATCATCCATAAAATTATAATAACATAATATGCACACAACATCTCATACATTAACAACTGAGAAATCACAAATATACCTTAATACATATTATTATTACCAAGACACAGAACACACAAAAATACAACCATAAAAATGTTTGCCCTGAGTGGGGTTCGAACCCACGACATTTATCACATCTATAAATGTCGTGAGCTATCACTACCTTACTTACTATCAGGCCCGACAAAAATATGATGCCATCTTGGTAATGATAAGATTTCTGGAAAACGCATTATGTCAAACGTCAAATTTCAGTGACCAACTGTCAAAATTTTTATAATACCATATATCATTATAATCCAATCAATTTTAAAATATATACACACTTATCCGCACTTCGAATACAGTCTCATATTTACTATAAATAAAAGGATAAATAATTCATAAATATTCACACGCAACAAAAAAAGAACACCGCTAGCACGTACTCCCACATTTTTGTATACCGCGCCTGCCAATGGCAGCGTTTCCGGATTCCCCGCCGGATGACGGATGGCCGCCATTTTGGTCCGTTCAAAAATATGCAGTTGTCAGACGTCGCTGTGACATGACAACATCGTGTTTCACGCAGTCGGAGTTGAAAGGAGCTTTAAAATAAGTTGAGTCGCATTGGCAATAAAAGTATGAATAAGAATATCTATATCGATAAAATGAACAGCGAGTTTTAATTGCTTGTTGTTTATAATGATTGTTACTTACTATAATGTAGCAACACTATAGATTGATCTTTCAATCAGTCGAGTTTTCTAACAAAATAAACAAATATGAAAGATTTTATTGAATGTTTGACCCTTAATCATTCCAAAAGTAACTGACTAATTTGGATATAATTTTGCATATATTCTAAATGAACATAGATCACTTTTCATCTTTAAAAAATAAACGGATGTTGGGAAATAGATGCTATGAAGATCATTATTATCATCACCATCATCATTATATCAGCCATTGGAAGTCACACTACACTCGCTATGCGATTGTAAACACGCTTGATTGTAAGCACGCAGCAATTATGGGCAAAATTCCCTCTTCTTAGGGAGGCCTATGTTCAATAGTGGACTTACAATGGTAAATGTAAATGTAAAGATGATATGATGACGAACGGGGGCGGGCCATATATATTCAACAGGGTGAATACAAGTATAGCGGTAATCTATCTATCTTAATATTTGAACATCGTTTACTAAACATTTATATAATGAATAAATTCCCACATCATCTCATACATTGACCTGATTCCGTGATAAGTCGCTTAAAGCATTTGTGTCATGGAGATTAGAAAACATACCTTTTTATTTAACACCCAGACACAGAACAAATATAAATATCATCATGTAAGTATTTGTTCTGGGTGGAGATTAAACACACTACCTTTGGAGCATAAGACAGGACCACTACCATCTGCGCCATCGGACACGTCATAAACTAGAGGCAAACCCTATATAAAGGACATCTGCATTGATACCTGACTCTCACCTCTTTCTTCCGCTAATGCAGCAATGTTGGCAAAGCTGTGTTCCGATTTTAAGAGTGAGGGGCAGTGAATCGAAGAATGACAAGCTTTTATAGAATAACTGACAGCACGATAATATAAATTGATTTCTTTTCATATATATTTTTTATGATTTTATTACATATATTTTTTTTATTTTGTAAAACAAGTAATTAAAATGGAAAGAAAAATAATATTGAAATTGTGAATGTATTAATTTAATTATTTTAAGATGTAAAATTGAAATTACTTGACACTATGCAATGGAACAGTGGGAGGACTAGGAGTGGGGGGTCGGAGCAGGACTGAAAAAGTCATACAATACGTGTGAAGTTTCCAAGATAGCCCCCACGTACCCGGGTGCCAATAACGGAAACGATATAAAGGTTGATAACATTAGGGCTTCGTTTCGGAGCTAAAATACTGTACAAACATATAATTTGATATTTGCACGGTATGTTTGCCTCCGATAAAGGGTAAGGAGAAATATAATCCAAAGATTTTCCTTGAGTTATCTATTTTATTTGAATTAAGTGGACGTGGACGTGGTTAAGGCGCTTACTGATTTATTTGCACGATTATAACTGTCAGTTTTAAATCTACGATGGGTTTGATAAATTTATTCAAAACACCGGTATGTGATTTTGCCAGTATGTATGTGATTACCGAACAATTAGTGGTACCGGCTGAATAGAATACTAACTCCTCCTACACCGTAAAGATGTCGTAAGAGGCGACTGAGGTACCGGCACCGACAGATGGCGGTATCCATCCGAAGCAGTGTAGCTCAAATGCAACAGGGCGGAGATGGGCAGCAACATCCCAATCGAAAAAGATGCGCTCTGCGATTGCCACCACGCTAGATTAGCGCGGCAATTATGAGCACCTTTTTCCTTTTCTTGGGGACGCCTATATCCAGCAGTGGACTCCCAATGGCTGATATGATGATGATAATAAAAGACAAGAAATTGAGCAGCAGCATTTCCACCGCGAAGCTACGTTCTGCGATTGCCACAAGAACCACCCCCTTTCATATCCAGCAGTGGAAGTTTTACAGCTGCTATCATGTAGCCTCTGAAGTAGTCAAATGGAGGTATATAAACGCCTTAACACCATGTCTTGGGCCGGATACCGAGTATTGAGTCCGACAATGGCGGATTGTGACAGTAGGAAGGTAGTGCCCGATATGGGCACTCCAACAAGAATCAATAAACCATAGCTACCTTGAACCTGTCTTGCTGGCCGTTACAATTTTTTATATGATTCGGCGTTTAATTCCCGCATATCGTTATCAATAATTGAACCCACCGAGCCCCTGGCAACTGGCCGGTCTCAGATAAAGGTTACTTAAACCACGAAGTATTAGGGCTGGAGGCTTAACAAGAAATAAGTAGGGGCTTATAAGCGGTCCTTTTTTCAATCTGATATAAGTCGAGAGGTACCTTCAAAGTAGAATAATACTGACACAACAGACGTTAACACGTCTTAACTATATACCTATTTTCCTTTTTTTCCTTAGAAAACCAGGACCACTTACGTCAACTTCAGCGCCAACCGATGGGGGGTGGCGAGAGGGAAATGAATGAGCGACCCTACCCAAAACTATATACCTAAATTTTAAATAAAAAAAAATATTGCGACATAAATTGAAATATAAAATGTCCTATTCTACCGTTAAATCAAACTTGGAAAACATCGTAATGTAGAAGTTCTTAATTTTTTTTATTCACACCACATCTCATACATTGGCTTGACTCCGTAATAAATCGCTTAAAGCACTTGTATTACAGACGCCAGACAACAGAGGAATCACAAGTATACTACTTAAATACATATATTAAATAAACCAGACACAGAACAATGTTTGTTCTGGATGGGGATCGAACCCACGACCTTTGGTGCACTAAATAGTCCTTCCACCCGTCCTAGGCCCGTCAAAAAGTTCTTCCCGGAGAAACACCGTGATACGTAATTTTTATATATAACTTTATATATTGCAATGACTGCAGAAGTAACTGTTTTCAAGAGATTTTCTAATAGTGCCCAATTAAAATAGGAGTGCTAACGAAGGTTTGACGTAAGGTAGACCTTTGGTTTTTAAAAATGCTTTCTCGTGTAAAATGCGCTGACACTTTTAAATCGTCGATGATAGTGCAATACCGCGTAAGTAGCAGTTGCAAATAAAGTTGAAAATTCAATTAGAAAAGATGGAAAATGGACCTTATTAACTTAGGCTACATACGCGGTATTGAAGTATCATCGACGTTAAGGCAAATAAAAAAAATGCGATGAACAATTTACGATTGATCTGCTTGTTAAAAATATTTATTTTACTTTCTAGGAGTTAAAGGGTAAACTGTATTGCAGAATAAGAAGATGAACAAGTTGAATATTAGAACGATTCAGAGTATATTGTCCAATCCGAAATCTAAAAGTTTCAAAAGCTTGATTGATTTTCTTCTGAAACACTGACCTATATATACTTAATTTACATAGTTGCCGCGCTGGGCAAACCCGGTGGCAACCACAGAGTGTAGCTTCGCGACGGGAATGCCAATACCCATCCCCGTCCTGTCACATTTGTGCTACACTGATCCGTCATCTGTCGGTTCTGGTACCTTAAACGCCTCTTACGACACCTAGTACAGGGGGAGGTACTATTCTACTCAGACGGTACCTCACAGCTGCCTTTATCACCTTCAGTTTTTCTTACCGATTCCAATTAACTGGCTCGCGTAAAACCTGCAGGGCTTTTAGTTTTAAGATCCGTTTTATGTCGGCAAGCTAGTTCAAAGAAGGCCACACAATTACCTATTTGAACAGACCTTCATGCTCTATTTGGTCATAAGGGTCATCGGTCATTTGAGTTGTAGTTATTACTAATATTATAAACAAGAATGATTTGATTGTATGTTTGTTTATTACAGTTAAACTCAAAAAATACTAGACCTATTTAAAAAAATTTGTCACCATTAGTAATCTATTTCTTTACCGAGTAACAAAAGCTATGTTATTTTTTCCGAAAAAAAATAAAAGAATACTTAAAATAATACTGTGTTAACAGGATTTAAATTTTTGTTTTTATTTTCGTTTGTAATAAACTCAAAAATGACTGAACTTATTCTATAAACTCTTTCTTTTATATAATTACATTATCAGCAAGCGACATAGGTGACATATTCTATCCCGATATTGTCACGGGAAAGGGGAAGTGAGAAAATCCGCGGGGCGCTGTATTTATTAAAAAAAATATATATATTTTGTATTATAAATATTTCTGACAACTTTATCTATAATAAATTTATAAATACATTTCCACCACATCTAATACATTGACTTAATTCTGTGATAAGTCGTTTGAAGTGTTACGGGTATCAGATAACAGAGGAATCTTAAATATATAATATTTAACACCCAGGCACAAAACAAACATAAATATCATCATATAAATATTTGTCCTGAGTGAAGACCAAAACCACGATCTTTGGAGCCCAAGACAGGATCACTACCATCTACGCCATCATCAAATATATATAAATATATATTTATAATGATGAGAACGTCAATTCTCACATAAACTTAGTTTTTAGTTAATAACCGGACAACACCTATTTGATAATAATTCTAAAGCTAGCTTTCCATACCTCCATTGACACAATCATTCGCGTATATAATATTAGTAAATAGTATGGGCAAATTTTTCCCTGGATCAGCTGTTGTAAGAGGCGACTAAGGCACCAGAACTGATAGTTTGTGGTATATCCATCCAAAATATTGTAGCACAAAAGCACAAAGCGGGGATGGGCATCATCTTCCCCATCGCCAAAGCTATCTCTGCGGTTGCCAACACGCTTGCTCAGAGCGGCAATTATGGGCAAAATAATCCACTACCTTAAGATGTCCGGTAGCGGACTTTCATGATGATGATGGGCAAAATACTCCAAAGAGATCCCTTGAGATGTCCAACCGTGGATATCCAATGGCTGCCATGCCAAACTGTAACTCCTCACTAAACATTCGCATTAAAGAGCTGCTACTCCGAAGCACAATCGAAATATGAAATAAGTCATTTAATTTAACATGGTTCAGATATATGACCTAACTGTAATTACTGTCCGACAGTTCCAATCGCCGCTTAAATCACTATAATTGGCCAAGCCAGTATAATTACAAAAATAAATTGACGGACCCGATGGCGCTCATGGTTGTGATCGTATCTCTTGCACTAAGGGTCGTAGGTTCGATCCCCACCCTAGATAAACATTTGTATGGTGAACATTAGTATGGTGAACATTTGTGTGGTAAACATTTGTGTGGTGAACATTTGTGTTTGTTTTGTGTTCGGGTGTCAAATATTTATTTGAGAATTGTATTTGTAATTCTTATCTGATTCTTTCTTGTCTGATATTCGTAACAGTCGCTTTAAGTGACATATCGCGGAGTCAGCTCTATATATGAGTCGTGTGAATTTATTACGCTTAAAAAAATAATTAATAAAATATGCGAGACAGCCCTAGCCGGCTTAGACATCTAACATGTTATACCTCCTAGGTATTAATAAATTTACTTTCATAATAGCACTGACATTTAGAAGCTAAGACGAGTTAGTGCTTAACTAGAAAGAGTGGCCGAATTAAAAACCACTCTAAGACAAGCGATAAAAATGCGGCCATTCACTGCGTCCGGAATAGCTAGGGTTGTCACTACATAAACTATATACAAAACTTCATACAAAGTAATAAAAGTGAAACGCATTTAATTAATTCATCAAAATGCAATCATCAGTTCTGTGTAACCACTTTATTGACTTGAAAATTGTTTTAATTAGTATTTTTTATAGAAATACACGTCTTAGTAGACAACTTGAAACTACATCGAGCGGTAATTATAGAGGTAATTATACCTGAAAGTAGTGTAGTAAATGGAGTTATGATCTTAAATTGAATTCACCACAGCAGTCGTAGACATCTGCTCCCCAAGTAAGTGGGGAACATACTCACAATTGCCGCGCTGGGCAGGCGTGGTGGCAATTCGATGCTATCCCCGCTCTATTATATATATCCACTCTGTTACTGGCGAAGATAGTGATGAACAAAGAAAAAATAATATACTGACATGATAGTAATACTAAATTTGCGACCATAATTTCGTCTGCCAAGCCTTCACTACATACGGAGAGACAGACTTAGACTTTCGCATTAGGCATATTAGTAGGAACACCTAAAAAAAATTAGAAATATCCAACTGAGCTTGTAAACTTTGCCCCGACAATGGATGTTGTTGTAAGAATATAAAAAACCATTTACATATGAAATGTTACAAATACTAATCCATTTATGTTTTGAGACAGAGTATGTAAGAGATCTAGAAAAATCTTTATATATTTACCCGGATTCACAAGGGTGCAATGAGAATAAAACAATAGTTTTTGTGGGTCATCAATAAGAAATATGCAATTGCGGACTATTTGCACCTTTTTAAAATGTAGCTAGCATTTGCAATGTAAGCGCAAAAAATTAAGATTAGAAATCTCTTAAATTATCAGAGATTCTCTACTTAATTATACTTGTATGTTACATATGAACCGTTCTGTAAAATCACTCTATCTATTAAAATCCGTTGCGTAGTTTTAAAGATTTATGCATACATAGAGACATTTATACAACGAGAAGTGACTTTCTTTTATACTTGTAGTGATTTCGTGCTACGTTGTTTGTCCGGGGTGAACTTCTAAAGTACTAAATCAATTAAAATTAATTTTTGCTTACTGTATACAGTTCAATTCATCTTGAGAGATTCATATCTCAATGTATAGTTTCAATATTTTGTTCATGATAAACATATATAGTTAAAACTGAACAAAGTATGACCGAGTTCATCTTATCAGCCATTGGGAAATCCACTACTGGAATCAGGGCTTCCCAAAAAACGGGGAATTCGCCCATAATTGCCACGGTGGATGAGCGTGTTGGCAATCGTGAGGATGCTGCTGCCCATCTCCACCCTGTGCATTTGATCCACACTATCTCGCATGGATATACCTCCATCTGTCGGTTCTAATATTAGTCGCGTCTTGCGGCATTTGGTATCTACTATTCCACTCTGCCGGTACCTCACGGCTATCCGAGGTAAATAGAATAAAAATAGAAATGGAACGATAATGGAGCTGAAGGGATAAGGGTTTCATAACCCTTACCACCACTAGTTGTTCTTACAGGTTTCTTTTTTAGGGGCTCATGTAATGAACCGGCATTAAACCCAGTTTTAAATTAAGACCCGGCTGGTCCCGGCATATTTGTTTGAGGTGGGCCTAATTTACAAATGTTTTATCACTCTCATGATCTTGTAGGGTCATCGGGGTCATCAGTATTATAATGGAAATTACATACATACATACATCACTCCTGTGTCCCACCGGGGTAGCCGGGGCATATCTCTCTCGCTTCCCTTACTCGCATTAGACCTTTCATACACGCTTGTTTATTTTTGTTACATCTGACCTGGCCCTTCCTTAACACCTCTTCTACCCGGTTAAGATATGTTCGCCTAGATCGTCTTATACCAACTCTTCCATTCATTTCTGCTCTATATATTTGTGCAGTCATTCTATTTTCATCCATTCTTTCTACATGTCCAAACCATCTGAATATTCCTTTCTCTATTATTGTCAAAACCTCATCTTTTACATCATATCGATCTCTTATCAAACTATTCATTAATCTATGTTTAAAACTCACACCATAAATACTTTGAAGTGCTTTCATTTCAACAGCATTTATTCTACTCGAAAATAATACTACAAATAAATTTTGTAGGGCTCGTAATGCCATGAATAAAGTATATTTTAAGTTTGAATTTGAACATGTGCAAATCACGTGACCGCCATTCTACTGCCGCACGCGTAAAAGATACCACATCTGTCAACCCTAACTAAAGCAATTAACCTCCCGATGGACGCTTGACCAGTTCATTTCGGCAAATCAAATCGAACAAGGCGCAGATATCATTGTGAGGTTGGTACAGATAACATTGTTGTTTTTGCGAGCGCACTACATAACGGTGGTGTGGTGATACGTATCAGGTAGAACAAAGAGCGGTGAGACGTCATCTTTCGCAGCATAGAGTAGATCGAGTTTGGATTAATGCCGCACCTGGCAGAATATCTCGCTTCACATACTCGCATTAGTCCTTTCATACACGCTCGTTTCTTCTTGGTGCCTCTGATCTGGACATTCTTTAATACCTCTTCTCCCTGGTTAAGATATGTTCACATAGATCGTTCTATACCAACTCATCCTACACAAATATATAGAGCGGAAATGAATGACTTCTACTCTAGATACTTGTGCAGTCATTTAAATTTCATTTGTCCTTTTTACATGTCCAAACTATGTCAACATTCCTTTCTTTATTGTAATATAATAATGGAGTTAACACGTCACTAGAACAAGTCTTGAAGTCTTTAAAATTTAAAGCAGGTTTGCCCTGCGATTTATCAGAAAAGAACCTTCAAGAAACACTGTGGTGATATCATTGTAAGATTGGTATTGATTACTCTGTTGCTTATGCGAGCGCACTTTTTAACAATAGTGAGGTGATACGCAACACGTCAACTTGATGCAAAGAGCGAGAGCTGTCATCTTTCACGGTGCAAGAAGCCCGACCTACCACAAGGATATCACTGTCGCGTTACTATCCTCGTGACTAGAAAATATTATGTCAGTTTACTTAGTAATTTCACTGCCACTCTCACCCATTCAACAGCAATGCGAACTCTGCTATTTGGCGGAAGAAATAGGTGAGATACCAATTCAGACGACCATTATATGAGGTCTACCTCATTACTCAACGGTCAATTGACGAGCGCGTTAACCACTATTCCGCGATAATTCCTATCTTCCTCTCACGAACGTAATCTCCGTTCTTCTAATACTCTCTCGCTCTTAACTCTTTCTCATCACTCTAGTTTTTTGACAAACTCTTTTACAGTGACAGTACTTTATTTACTGATGCTGCTTCTCTAACTTTATAACCCTATTTCTGATGTACGTTATTTTATGTGTATGTATATATATATATATTATCATTTGCGTTTATATATACAAATATGTATACCACGTTTCTCTAATTTGTATATATATATTGCCTGCACCACTATATATATATATATTTCTGTTTTGTGTAAAGGTTGACTGGGAGATAATACCATCTGACATTAAGTCCGCCATTTGTATATTTTGTAACATTTTGTGCAATAAAGTTAAATAAATTAAATAAATAATCAATAATATTCATTCGAAAAAATATCAACTTATCGTAGGTGTCAGTCAGGCAGGACTTGCAACGTTCCCCTTGACGAGGGACGGGACTACCATTGTCCTAATAATCTATTTTGTCAGCTCTATCTCTTCAATAGGTTCAACCCAACCCTAAATACAATTACATACTTTTACAAGTTTGAAGTAATCGATAGAAAAAAAATAGTTACATTTTATTTTATTGATTTTAGGCATTGGAAAATACGGTATTTTATACATATTAGAAATAATTTATACTGGAAAATGGAGAGTACAACATATGACCCAAGGGAATCCCTTACAATTATCTTCCATATTTTAATAAGGTTGTTTTCCAATCCTTTTAGGCCATATCATAAATATCATATTTCAATCCATTACATAATTATAAATTTAAATTACATTTTATATATATATACGAGCAAGCTGATTTGGACAATCGTCAGTCAATTAAAATTTCACAAGCATGGATATAGAGAGCAAGAAATCATATTAATTAAAATTTAAGATTTTTTTTTTCCACCTGTTCAACCTGATATTTTATCAGGTTGAACAGGCGGAAAAATTTTGCGTAGGCGATACTTGCCAGTGGGTGTAACATCTAAAGTTAGAGATACAGATAAGATGATATAATTATCATTTAATTAACATTTTTCCCATTACCTTACGGTATAGCGAAATTTGCAAATCATTTTTTACATATTTTACTTCGTATACCGTTAGACATTAAATAAAAATGGTGGACATCACAGAATTCTAAATACATCACGGCTGTGTCCCACCGGGCTAGGCAGAGGCTATGGATCTACACTTATTACGATCTTAGCATACTTTACTCGCTTCCTTTATTCGCATTAGTCTTTTTGTACATGGTAATTTATTCTTATAATAATATTATGGTATTTATTGGTACTTCTGATCTGGACCGCCTTTAACACTTCTCCTACCTGATTAAGGTATGTTCGCATGGTTACCATATTAGTATATTGAGTGGAAGTGAAAGGAAGAGTTAGTTCTCTTCCTTTCACTTCCACTCTATTCATTCTTGCAGTCATCTAGTCAGTCTACTTTCATCTATCTTTTTGCATGTCCAAACTATCTGAATTTTTCTATTGTTGGCATAACACAATTTTCCACACCACATCGATCATTTATCACACATTTCAATAGCATTTATGCTACTCGCATGCTTCTTGTTCTCGTATTGGAATCATCACCCCTCTATTAACAGAGAGTCCATTGACACGATTTTCAGCTTTCACTCTCTATTCAATATCTCAGAAACTTTAAGAAACTAAGAAAACCAAGATACATCTGCCATTTTTATGGTATTTATGTGAACGTTAACGCAATTTCATGGTGAAAGTCAATTACGCATTTCTAGAGATAAAACTAAAGTTAATTGATAAATTACCCACATAGATGTAAGGAAAGCTGTTTTAGAGCCCAATCAATCGTCAAGTGAAAACATAGCACATCGCAAACACATTGTGTGGGGCGGAGAAATGCGTAGGTTTGCCGAGCCCGTCTTGCGAAACCGATTACAATAACGGATTCTCGATTATCAATTTTTACCCGTCCCTTCTCATTAATAAGTTAATGGGAAGTGAATCATACAAAAGACAAAAAAAACGTTGCATAGATAAAATTAAACAATGTAAGATCTAGAGATAATTAGGAATCTAAGCTGTCTAACAAAACAAACAGCTCATTACAAATCATTAATCTTCAATTATTATTTTAAAAAAAGTTCCATATTAAATTACAATACTAAGCCATTAGTAGATATCTATTTGGAGAACAAATAGCATTCAATCTGGGCAAACTTGAAGACTTTATTAGGGCTTAACATTAGGCTTACCTCTCTGACCCGTCAGTTCAAGCATCACTAAGAAATAACTTCAGGTCAATGCTACGTCGATGCACCGCTTGATCGCCCCTCAAGGTATCCACGTAAAGCTGGGAATATACCCCTTAGGGGTTACATGAAGCCTTGTCTCCCGAGGAGTGCACAAGTTGCGCTTAAGCTGTTCACCCGTCAAAGATCTTGAACAACTTTCAATGAACCAAAGCCCATTACTAAGTAACGACCAACATTGCGTGGCCTACTCCCCCTTTGGCCAGATAGGTAGTAAAGCTGTAAGAGTCGCTAACTACTCGTAGTTGCAATCAAACTTGTTATGACCTTATGATTTTTTGGGTCAAGGCACCTGTTCAGCCAATTCGAATCCTCGATTCCAATGCAATTGCGAACATAAACATATTGACATACATGATTTTTCGTATAACAGAACACAGCGATCGCCGGCGAACGCGTGCAGTCTCTACCCCGCGATGACATCTGCGATTGTCAACACGACAGCCCAGCGTGACAACTATGCTAGACCAGCCCTCCTTCCTCAATCTTAGCGAGGCGTAGGTCCAGTATTGACAGTTTTGTGGTTGCTATATTAATGAACCAGAGGCCACTGCCAGGCATAAGGCTAATAGGTTATGACTTGGGGAGGTCCAAGAGATTTCCACCTTTAGTTCCATGAGGAAGTGCCACGTTGCACTTGGCGTCGTGGCTTCAATTTTAGTACTTTACAGGCGTAAACGCCATCGAATCATGCTTTTACCACAAAGAAAAACAACAAGAAAAATTTATCCACAATAATACCGCAACAAAGTTGCTAAAAAAAAAGAAAAAACTACGCAAACGAGCGATAACTAGGTCATTTGTGCATTATCGAGCTATCGAAATAATAATATATCATCGAGCATGATCTTTCCGAACAATTTCACAGAATAACTAACCACTTATCGCCTGAATTGTGCGTTTGCTTCGATATGATATCGGACGGACGGTTTTATTTATGCTGTGGCTGAACCGCAACTTCCGATATTAATGGTTGCTATTGAGTATACCGCATATTACTTATTAAAATTTAAGCAGTTGATATATAGGTCGCCGTGAGGTAGCGGCAGAGTAGAATAATACCTCCCCCTGTACCAGGTGTCCTAAGAGGCGACTAAGGTGCCAAAACCGACAGATGGCGGTATATCCACCCGAGACGGTGAACTCAAATGCATAGGGTAGACATGTGCAGCAGCAACCTCGGCGCGAAAGCTGCGCTCTGCAATTGCCAACACGCTTGCGCAGCGCGGCAATTATAGGCAAAATTCCCCTTTATTTGGGGAGGATATGTGTTCGTTGAGGATATCTATGTTCAGCAATGGACTTCCAATAGCTGGTAATAGTATGATGATGATGATATTTAGGCATTAGTCAAAATTCTTATCATTTCTCAGTTGGACAAAGGCAATCACAAGTGAGGGCTTTTTGCCTTTTATTAGCACGCTGACCAAGCAATTCCAGAGCGTAACATTGCAATGTCGATCCCACTGCCCAACACTGCCCTGTTGCGTTTGTACTATACTGTCTCTCACCGCTATCTGTTTGTTCCGGTATTTTAGTCACCTTTTACGGAACCTGATACTATTCCATTCTTCGATATCAAAATTAATTTAGAGTTATAAATATATTTATGATAAGTTAGTTTATAACAAATAAACTAACTTATCATAAATAAACACAAGAAACAGTACAATTACAATGTTTATTCGGATAAACATCCATAATGATTTTCAAACAAATATAAAAATAAATAGTTTTGGTATCGGCAGTAAAAATTAGTTAATCACTATCACCCGAAATGCGAACACAACTGGAACATTCAGTCTCGTCTCTGAACACTACATTACCCTGTGCTCCATAATATCTTTAATAATATGAGGTCCGGTTGGCAACTTAGGCCTCAGATGGTCCGGCAGAATGCCTAGTACTATTTAGGCTATCGACTTCTGCCTGTCAAAAAAACGTACCGAGCGCTATACATCAAAATAATCGTACATTTTTTTGTCCCGTTTATTCAGATTGATTTTGATGAGCGAGAAAAAAATATAACATACGCCTAATAATTATGCGAGTATTTGTAATATGTTTGAGAGGAATTGGCAATGAAAGATAACTGTTTTTTTGCGGTTTCTCGTTTGCCGGTGGATGTCATACCATGGTTGATTGGTTTTTGTTAGACAAATGAATGTGTAACATCGCTTATAGGCATCTAATTTGACGAGTCCAATCACGTAGCAATTCGTTATGGTAGTCACTTGAAATTTCGAATTACAGGTAGGTTACATATCTGTACGTAGTACGCATATTAGATATATCATCATATCTGCCATTGGAAGTCCAATGCTGGACATAGGCCTCCCAAGAAAGGGGGATTCTTGCCCGTAATCGCCGCGCTGGGCAAGCATGTTGACATTCACGGAGCGCAGCGCAGCCCAGTGATTTGAGCTGCACTGTTTCGGATGCATGAACCGCCATCTGTCGGATCTAGTACCTTAGTCGCCTTTTACGACACCTGGTACAGGGGGAGGTACTATTTTACTCTGCCGGTACCCCAAGGCCAATGAAAAACTACAATAATAGATTCATAATCGGATGAAGAACAAGCCTAGACGTGCTAGCAACCGGGTTATATGTTTGTATTATGTTTTTTATGTAGTTAAAAAAGGTTTTTTATTTATGTTGCAGTTGTCATAGACATAGTGTCAGCCTTGCTTATTATGATATTTCATATACAAAGATAGCATGTGAGTATGGATGAGTGGATGTGTGGGTGTTTGAGTATGTATAAGTGTGGATGTGTGGATGTGTGGACGTGTGGACATGTGGATGTGTGGATGTGTGGATGTGTGGATGTGTGGATGTGTGGATGTGTGGATGTGTGGATGTTTGGATGTTTGGATGTGTGGGTGTGTGGATAGGTCGATGCGTATATGCGTATATTTATAGATGAATGTTTGCCATACTATCACGCCTAGATGGTTGAACAAATCTAGAATAAATTTAGCACATAGATTATTGACAGTATGATTCGCATATATTTCAGCCCAAAAACCTGTTCCTGTGGTATAGGTTTTATGTTCTCTATGTCATCTACTTTTTGAACAGTTTAGCTGCCAGGGTGCGACATAGAATTGTTCTCAGAATATCAACGATAGCGACGATTCCTCCTATCTTGGGGAGGTGAGCAGTGGATTTTTTGAGCTGCTATTACGATGATGTTTCGTGATTAATTTTATTGCAACGTAATATACATATTATGATCTTTTCATTATATTGGTGCCCTGCAATCGTCATGACATAAGTTAAATTAAAATTTAGTGATTGATTATTCTAACGTCAGTATATAAATTTTGCCCGCGGATTTTCCGTTGCATTCGAAATTAAGGAATAATATATATACGATTATAATATATATATACATATATATATATATATATATATATATATGTATATATATATATATAATAATCGTAACAAACGCAAAATAGTGTACCTAAATTGTTTTTTTTTTCATACTAACTTTACACTCCCATTTTACCTCCTTAAGGAATGATTTTCGAAAAAATATTTTGAACGTGTTACATAACTTTCAATGAAGAACCTTTATACTGAATTTGATTCGAATGATTCAAAAAACAGCTTAGTTTCAGACTAACTGCACCTGCGTTTTACCGCCTTTAGTGAAGTTTCAATTTTATTTTTCAATTAATCCTTTCTTGGTATTCCTCTACGTTATAAAAGTTTTAAGTTTCTAACCCTTATAGTTTAGGTTTATATGTCAGTCAGTCAGGTTCTCCTTTTGTAGCTGTAGCTAGTAATGATGTGTAGTTATTAATGAAAGAATATGGACAAAAAAAATTTGGAATTAATATAAAATAATACAGATAATAACAAATCTGTTGAACAGTCCACAGGCACGAACTATAATTTTTTTCATATTTGGTGTTACAAGATTACGCTGACAAAAATATGCGTTGCTGGAATTGGGATTATTACCTAAGTATATATCTGCATTTGGAGTATATCTCTGGTAGAAACACAGTTCCAGCTTTCAATGTCGCCATCAGAACATCCTGCTCACGTTTGTCTTCATTTTTTAATTGGTTATAATTGGGCCTAATAAATAAAAAAAATGATAAATGCACGGTCGCAGGTCACCAAGATTATGAATATCGCCGAAAATTCATTGACACGGTTAAATTCAACTGATTACGTTTATTATTTATATTTTGTTGCTATGTAATCCAGAATAGCTATCTGAAAACAAGTACATAAGAAAGCATGATTATTTGCTAAAAATAAATATATACTTTGTATACTTTGTGAGGGGTCCGATGGCGCAGATGGTAGTGATCCTTTTTTATGCGCCATGGGTTGCGGGTTCGATCCCCACCCAGGGCGACTTGCCTCGGAGTCAGGTCAATATGAGATGTTTTGTGTGTATATTAGTAATTTGAAAACTAATTTTAATTCTTATTATTTTTAAAATGTTGAAGCTACCTTTATAATATTAGTACTTAATAAAACTATTCTCCTTAAAGTGGGGTACCGGAAGAGTACAATAGTATATCCTTGTGTGCCAAGTGTCGACGCGACTGACATATCGGAGCCGATAACGTGCGGTAGCTCAATTACAACAGGTCGTGGATGGGCAGCAGCATCCCTGTCGCGAAATTAGGCGGAAAATTCCCACTTTCTTGCGGAGGTTTATGTCTAGCAGCGGACGTTCCATGACTGTAATGATAATGAGAGATGTGCAGCTACATTCCCGTCGTAAGTCTACGCTCTGCGATTGCAATAATATTTACCATTTGGCGGGCCAAATGGAGGTTATGGCCCCAATCTTCCCTAGGGAAAAGATTAAACATCATCAAAGATATATCACATCTGTCTTATCACATTGTCAATAAACTCCGTTTAAATAAACAAAATTCCTACAGTCTCTTCACATGTTATCATCAAGTCTAAAATTTTAATATCACTCGTTACATTTGCTCCAAAAAAACCCAATTATCTGAAGTATTACATTAAACTCACCTGTTACAGTGTTTTTTGTCTCGGTCCCGTTTAGTCATTAATAAAATGAGTGCAATTAAATACCGCCAGGTAGAAAGTTAAATGAAAGTTTTGTTTAAGAGGTAGTTTATTATTTATTGTCAGTCCAATGGCTCTGTCGAAGAAATGTTGATTTTGATTAGACATCTCAATTACTGTTCAATTTGTTTCTATTCTGACAATATCATTATCGCACGGATAGCCTAGGTATACCTATCTAGTGCTTTAAAGACCTTGATCTCCCTCTGCGCTTTTACCAAATATTAATACCATTACTGTCACCATCAATTCAGTCGTGGGACGTCCACTGCTGGACATAGGCTTCTTCAAATGCTTTCCAATAAGATCGGTTGTATGCAGCCTGTAAACAGTGCGGTTTAGTCAGATCCTTTGTCACACATAGAAGGTGGGCGTCCAACGCTAAACTTGCCCGTACGTAGTCTTCATTCTAGAACCTTACGGCTCCATATTTATGTAATATATTGTATTTATAAGAGTAATTATGAAGGTTTATATTTTATATTCCTACTTTAAAACAACGCAACGGATTTCTATGCGGTTTTTTAATAGATAAAGTAATTCAAAAGGAAGGTTTATGTTCTTTAAGGAGGTTTATATATTCATAATATAGTAAAAAAACACTATAAAAGTTTTCTAATGCGATGTCGAAAATAAACATATTTTTTGCGCTTACGTTGCAAACGCTGGCTAAACCCGACAAGATAGTTAAAAATAATGTGCTACCGTATTGTACACCTTAAAATGGTCTACAAAAAAGTCCGCAATGGCATGTGTCTATCTCTTAGGGATAACCCACACTAACCATTTTTATGGTCATTGCGCCCGTTGGAAGCCGGGGCGGGCAGCGACCCTAGCCATCGAGTTTATAATAAAACTACTCTGTTGACAGCTTTCAATCGCGGTTCAATTAAGTTTTTACATTTTTGTCAATGAAAAAATTAAATAAACCGCATGTTAAAGGTGTTAAAGGAGTAGTTTTATTAAGTAGTTAAATCTTAAATGTTAGAAAATATAATGTTATATTCACACGAAATTTTCCCCCTAAGCTTATGTCTCACGGTGAACATTCTACTGCTGCTGTGACGATAATGATTAGACAAACACAATCTCGATTTATAATACTAGCTAATAGACTGCGATTTTCAATAACAAATTTATATAACACAAAGAAAATTAGTAATAAGTAGCCGTGTGGTACCGGCAGAGTTAATGGTACCTTCCTCTGTACCAGGTGTTGTAAGAGACGACTGATCTACCAAAACCGAGAGACGGCGGTATATCCATATAAAGATAATCACTACCCTCTTATCTTCAATGTAGTCTTGTTCCTTCTATTTAAATATTGCCGCGTTAATCGCAGAGTCTACCAAAGACTAATACATGACCACGACAGCTACGAGAGTGACATCTGTGACGTGTGTCATTTGCGTATTTTGTTAGACGTTAAGTTTGCGTTAAGAGAAATAAAACCTTATAATACTTTAATTTATTCTATCCGTAAATAGAAGATCCTGAAGTAAAGGCTTTAAATGTAGTTTCTTTTGTATTTTCAGGTGAGAGAATCATTTACGGTTATATTTTATGTAACAGGTTAAACGTAGACAATGCAATATAAAAACATTGATATCTAATAAAACCTTTTGTGTTTTCAGAGGAACACAATTGCGTCTTTAGTTCATCTTCCCAATAAAATTATTAAACATAGGAGTGTAAAGACATTATATCCATCTGAAGCAGTGTAGCTCAAATGCAACAGGGCGGGAATGGACAGCCTACCTGTCGCAAAGCTACGATCTGTGATCATCACCAAGGTTTCTTGGGGAGGCCTATGTCCATGTGTATGTTACAGCTGTTACAGCTGTTACAGCTGATATGATGATGATGATAAGAAAGTTATAAAAAATAATATTATCTATGTCACTAATGAATGGCAATATAGCTGCACTTGCAGTATCTTATTTCAAGGTGCACTCGCGTTTTAAGTGCGTATTATTTTGTAGAGCAACAATATTAGAGTTCCTAACATTTATATTTTAATAAAAAACATAGCAATATTTTCAATTTATACTTATATAGCATTTAACACCGGTGCCGTGTAGTACCGGCAGAGTAAAACAGTACTTCCCTCTGTACCAGGCGTAAAAGGCAACTAAAGCACCAGAACAGACGGATGGGCAGCAGAATACCCGCCGCGAAGGCTTCGCTCTGTGATTAACAACACGCTCGCCCAGCGCGGTAAATATGGGCATGATTACCCTTTTCTTAGGTAGGCCTATGTCCAGCAGTGAACTTCCTTGGGTGGTATGATGAATAATTAATTATATACGAATAATTGTGGTAGCAAAATTGGAAAGAGCATATATATGTATATTTTGTTAAAAACATTAATAAATAAATGTATACAAAATCTCATACATTGACCGGACTCTGAGATAAGTCTGTTAGATAACTTGTGTTACGGACATTAGACAACAAAGAAAAACAAAAATAATACTAAAATAGACATGTTACACAAGACAAAATAAACACAACGATTGAATATACAAATATTTGTCCTGGTGGTAATTGAAACCACAACCCTTGGCAGATAAGACAGACACTACCGGATGCGTCAACAGGCCCGTCAACGATGTCAGCTTGACAAAACCTTTTATACTGGGAAAAGCAGTGTTTCCGCTCGACATAATATAATGCAATATATACGAAAACTAATTCGCGGGTTAATAATAACAGAAATATATACAGCCTATCTACACTTTTCAATATTGAAATAAAACTATAATTTTTAAATATCATCAAATCAGCCATAGAAAGTCCACTGTTGTAGACCTAAAAAAATAATGTAAAAAAAGTAAAATAGACCTCCCCAAGATGGGGGTGGTCGCCCGTAATTGCCGCGCTGGGCAGGCGTGGCAGAGATTGCAGTGCGCAACTTCGCAACGAGGATACTGCCGCCAAACTCCACCCTTTAGTATTTGTGTTGCGCTGTTTCGGATGGATAAACTGCCATCTGTCAGTAGATCATTCGCCGCTTGTGACACCTGGTACAAAGGGTGGTACTATTCTATTTCGCCGGTTTCCCCCATGGCTCCTGTGTCCTTTAAATATACTTAATTAGAATGACACGTGTCAATGTAATAGTCGTCGCATAATTCATATTGGCATTATGGTATTTGGCATCATAATATTGAGTCGTTACAATGGTTTGCATAGAAAGCAAATTATATAAAACCCAAAATTACGACCATTGAAATAATAAAAAAAAAACTAGATCGACCGCTGTCACTGTAATAAATAAATAATAATGACATACATACATACATCACGCCTATGTCCCTTCGGGATAGGCAGAGACTATGAACTCCACTTGCTACGATTAATACATGCATACACGCTCCTCCATTCTTGGTACTTCTGACCTGGCCCTCCTTTAATACCTCTCCTACCTGGTTAAGGTATGCTCGCCTAGGTCGTCCTATACCAACTCTTCCATTCTCTTTTGTTCTGTATTTGTATGCAGTCTTTCTACTTTCACCCATCCATTCTACATGCTCAAACCATATCAATAATTTATTTAATGTTTTTTTTTGCTTATGGCAATACTACAACTTTCTGATCAAAGACCAACTACACTCAATTTAATTGTTAAGATTACGATTTAATATAAACATTATTTCTAATACGGAACCGTTAAGTTTAATCAATTCATCGAAGCCATAGTCTTACATAAAAAAAGGTTGTGTAAATTACTAGGAATTAACGATAACAATATTACCATCAGTTTTATATTTCCTTTCTATTAAAGTAAGTCGAGACTGTCGGCGTCTTTACTAGCCACCAGCGTATCTAGACCTCAACAATTATAAACACTCCCCACATTTGGTTCAAGATGAAAGCAAGCCATAGACACTGTTATAGTGGACGAATGGCGGATTACATTACAAAGTGTAGTTCTGCCGAGTTATTATCGATTTATGTAGAAATAAAAAAATACGGCGGATGCGCGTGTTTCCTTTTTTTTAATTAAACGTCACAATATTATGTTTGTAAATTTTAATTACTGGAGTGAGCACATCAAACATCTATAAATACTAGGTTTATAGGTATGTTGAGGCTACATGTCATTACTCCTATATTACATATCAAAATTATCGTTAGAACTTCCACTGTCAGACATATACCGCCATTACATATGGAGGTATTAGGAAGTCTACTCTATCTCTTTCCACGAAGTCTACACTATCTTATCCGTGAAGAACTCTTGTTATTCCAGGAAGAAAGTCCAAGACTGTCCACAAAGTCGTGCCGATTCCTTACAGGGACATATTCACTTCCTTAGGGAACTTAATTTCACGATAATATAATAATATGACAGACCCGATGGCGCAGACGGTGGTCTTCCTATCTTGTGCGCCAAAGGTCGTAGGTTCGATTCGAGGACAAATATTTACATGTGTCTGGATGTTAAATATATGTATTAAGTTTTATATTTGTGAATCCTCCGTTATCTGATGTCTGTAACACATGTTTTTCAATCGACTAATCTCGGAATCAGGTCAATGCATGAGATGTTGCTTGAATTTATTTTATTGCTAGCGAACTTCATTCAGATCTATTGAGCCTATTTCGTCGTGAAAGAGTTACAGGCATCAATACAAAACGTTCGCATTTGTAATATTAGTTGCATTAGTTTGGAGAGGTGGTGGATCACGCAGTACATGGACACTTTCGCGATTTTTAAGCATTTTCCTTTATTTTCGAGTAATCTGTACTTTTTTGTTGTTGAGAAACATTTTTCCTTTTCTTTCGCCAAGTTACAGCCGTTCCTGTTGTCATGTAGTGGATGTACAGTACTGAATTATAACACTGATGAGTTTTAGAAGACATTTTGCACTTTGAATATTATATTGACCCAAAGCGGCCGGACGTTCAGGCAGGGCGCGAGATTGCTCTGAACCAAGTCTCACAAAACTGATCCTATTGAAAGTGTTTGAGTAGTTTATTCCTCCGTTATCTGATGTTCGTAACACAATGCTTAAAGTGATTTATCACGGAATCAGTTCAATGTATGTGATGATGTGGGAATTATTGCTATAATTATTATTTTATCTTTACAAGTCTTAAAGAGTCAAATATATGCAAGGAGTTTCTATTAATAAAAGAAATTGTTTCTTACGTGATATACATTTAAGAATAACAAAGATTCGTTTTCTAGTACCTTTCTATTATTTAAACTAATGGTAGACTTAATAATTCTTTATGAGCCAACATTATTAGTACATAATTAGTAATGACTAATATGTACATAAATCTGAAATATCTATTAGGGACATTCGTCATTTAGAAGAATACAGAATAACCAAATTAAAGAATAAACAATGTATGACTTAACAGTCTTTAATGTATTAGGTCTTATCTGTATTAATATAATAAAAAGGAATGTTTTGATATTTTACTTGTTTTACTCTAAAGAAGTTTTCGGTATATAATGATATTTACAAATCCTCATACAAGTCAAAGTCACGTGTCCATGTTTTTATCTTAACAACAAGTCTGATACCATCGTATCGTGCTTACTCGATTGCGTATGCACAGACATGCCCACATTTCTTTATAGAATATGGAGTCTAAAAAACGGGGTAATGACCTATTGATTAATCACTATTCGAGTGGGAATATCTTGGAATGCTAAACATTTATTTTTTACCAGACTAACTAAATCGAGTAGTCGAAAATACTTCACTGCAGAAATACTAATGGTGGTCGATATTCGACCATAATCCATAAAAAATTACTCCGAACTTTATTTTATTTTTATTAACATTAGCAAAGTTTTGAAGTCACAGTATATAATCACTCTTTACAGGCTTTTAGCGGATTTCCAATAGACAATTAATATTTACTTTACATTTGATTGTGTTGTGTTCCATTGTGTCGTTTAAACAGTAGTATGTGTTATGGTTATTTTAATTTATTCAGAGTATTTCTAGTGCAATTTGTACAAATAAACAATAGCTTCCCGCAATTTATTTATGGTAAGATGAAAATTCGTGTTATAAAATTCCCTACAAAGCTTCCGCTCCACTAATAAGTGAAACGAAAACTTTGCAATAAATATGAATAACATTTATTTATAGTGACTATGTTTAAATGGCATGACTATATTTAGATTATATGACATAGTTAAAACCAATAATTGTTAGTAGTTTATGTTTATTTAATCTCCTTGACGTTGTACTATTTTCTGTATGTTGTACCTAAGCTCAAAAATTTGTACGTTCAATATATTTCTTGCCACCACTTTATACCTATGTTTACAAATATATAAATTGAACTGAATTTAATAATTGCAAATAAAATCTTGTCTCCAAACAACCTCACCATACCATAAAAAAACAACTCTGGTCCTACGAACTTTCATAGCTTTCAGTTTTCAAACAACCATATGTATTAGTTTCCGAAAGCACTACTGTTGTAGTATAAATTTATTATATAAATTAATATTTTTTCCATTAGAAAAGAAGAAAGATACATTGTTATTAAATAAATAATCACTGTTGGACCCGATCCTATCCCTCGCTCAGATTCTGCGAGTTTTGCGGGGGTGACCATAGATAGCTAAACGCGCGGTCGCAGCTGCGGGGCACGCAGGTAAATACGAGCATAGGGTTACTGATGGTATGAGCAACCTCTCTCTTTCTTACAGTGATGCTGGAATTGACGTCTGAGTAGGCCAGCAATAATCCAAAAAAAAATAAACCGATCCTATCTCACGAACTCTATGGGTGCCACCACTGTACTTACGATGATAGTTTCGCAAGGTAAGCACAAAGTTCTCAGGCACAGAGCTCGCCTATCCTTGCGCCTGGTGGTGCTGGAATTGACAGTTGTTTAGGTTTGTCCGAAAAAACTAGTAACATATCCAATATATTTTTTGTCCTAAAACCCTAGACTTTGGAAAACTCCAATATCCTATATGAAAACTTGATTATCCAGCATATTAAAGTGTATAAAAGATGTTTCCCCACTAGTTTATTCAACTTAAAACCGCCATTTTTAATAAGCTCTTCATCATATCAGCCCTGGTATTCCAAAATCAACATTTTCCCCATAATTAAGCAGATGTAATTTATTTATGATAAAAGAATAGAATGAAAGAAACTAAGCATTAACTTTTAGTTTTAAGAAACAGGATAATATTAAACTGTTTAGTTTTAAGACAAAGGGTTTGTAAGCGTGATCGCTGATGGAGTAGACACGGAGCCTTTATAACCAACAGTTTTTCTTACAGGCTCTTTTCTATATCGCGTAATAAGCCCGCAGAAAACTTAGTTGTAAAACCCGTCCAGTGATGGCAGTCTAGTCCTAGGATAGGCTTGCTCCTCAATGACCGATGATAATATGTGAAATTTGATATTCTAGCTAAGTTGGCGAATAAATCGTACTTTATTCTATTTAAAGAAGTTATCAGGGTATCTATGGGTGCGACAATTGCTATACCTGCTTGCTCATTCATTTAGTAACTCGAATCTCGAAAACCTGGACCGAAGTATAGAAGTTCCATAGTTTACCTGTAAAAAACCAAAATAAATTTCGAAATAAGTAACATAAACTGCATATAAATAACATTCAAGTAGATTTTCTTAGCCATAAGTATTTATTGCTAATTTTTTTCTGTATATTATTAATTTTTATCCTTAAATTACTCCTGCCATTAAATTTATAATATTATCTGTGTAGCACTGGCAGAGTAGAATAGTACCTCCCTCTGTGCTAGGTGTCCACTCTACGTAGTGTAGCTCAAATGCAACAGGGTGGGGATAAGCAGCAGCATTCCCGTCGCAAAGCAACGCTCTGCGATTTCCACCACGCTTGCCCAGCCTGGCAATTACGGACAAAATCCTTCTTGGGGAGTCCCATGTCCAGCAGTGGACTTCTAAAGGCTGATATGATGATGATGGTGATTGTCCATCATAAACGCAAAAGTCTGCTGAAAGTTTGTTGTCAAATCATAGAGAATGGCTTTCTGGATCCTTCAAATTCGCACAGAACGCAATAACACGTGAAGTCAACTCGGAAGAAATTGACGCTTGCGGGCGGACCAACAGCTTGTATACATTATATTTCACAATAATCGCGAAATAGATTTTTTTCTTCATCTTCATCGTCATCCACCGTAGAACATCCACTACTGAACTGAAGCCTCCCTAAGTAATTTGTATGATGAGTGGTTGTATGCGAATTGCATCCAGTGCGATCCTTCGGTTCTATTCAGATCGTCTGTCTATCTTGTAAGTGGTACCACCATTCCAGAATGTTACGGCTGTTTATTTTTACATCAGGTCGGCAACGAAGCATACAGTCCACGTGTGATAAGTAAATGCAGTCTTTAGATGTTTGTAATATCACAAAGAAATCACTTGAAGATATTATGTAACATTACCCAGTAATTTAATTGCTTCTTTCACCCTACAAAACGAAATACAGCAATGCAAATACTGCTATTTGGTGAGAGAAAGTTACAAATGCAGGCGATCTTAGTATGAGGTCTCGCTCAGACAAAGGTCGTCTGCCTTGGTGCACTTTATACATAAAGCTTCATCGGCTGTCTTTTTTCGTGTTATATGCCCTACCTACTGTATTACATTTATTTACAATTATTCTTTCACGGACCTTCTCATTCGTAATTCGTTTGAAAAATAAATCGAGTTACGCTCTGTAAAGCTCGTTAAAGGTACTTTGGGGAGAAGTTAATTAATTATTGAACATTTACATTTACATTTATTTTTGTTAAAAATTTAAATAATTAAAGTAAAAATCTCATTATATTGAATAAAAAATTATCTGTATTTACGTATTATATTTGTGATTCCTCTGTTTTCTGATGTCCGTAACACAAGTGCTTTAAGCGACTTAGCTCGGAGTCAGGTCAATGATTTGGTGTAAATATTTTCATGAGAACGGTTGGCGGAAGGTAACAATTCAGCGTCGAACAAAACATGTGAAAAGTGAAATAAACCGCGTTTTAAAGCCGTTAAAGAGTAGTTCTACTAGGTGGTGTTAGTAATATAATAATTAAAGAGATTCTTAAGTTAATTATAAAATGTCGCATGTTATTTTATATTTTACTCCAGATCATCAAATCAGCTATTGAATGTATACTGCTGGACATAGCTTCGGACATAGCCTTCCCAAAAAAAGAAAGCATTTTGCCCATAATTGTTGCCATTGCCACGCTGGGCAAGAGAATTGGTAATCGCAGAGCGCAACTTTCGCGACGGGCATACTGTGGCCCACTCCCGCCCTGAGCATTAGAGTTACACCATTTCGGATGTATCTATCCGCCATCGGTCGGTACTGGTACCAAAGTCGCCCCTTACGACACTTAATACAGTGAGAGGTACTATTCTACTCTGACGGTACTTCACGGCTTTACTCCAGTTAAAATGATATAATATTTAAGCCAATAAGTAGATATTATATGTTCTTGGGTAGGTTTGTGCAGCCCAACTCCTTTCGTTGCGCCTATTTTGCGTTTTCTAGACTGTCGGCCCAGTTCCTTTCAGGGAGCGCAGCAATACCAAAGCCAATAGATTAAGAAAACTTATTTAAAACTGGTCAGCCTGAATATATTATTGATTAGAACGTGATATAGAAATAAATTAGGGCTGCACACGTAAGCGAGGGACTGAGGAAAGTTCGGTGGCCCGGTGCCAAGCATGCAGGCAGGATTTCATGTCGCATTGCGCCGTTTATTACTGCAAGACCTGACCGAGAAATATCTTATTCAGAATGAAGCATACGCCTCACGGAGTATGGTAACAGACTGCAGCTCATACCCGCTCGGAACATCTCACACTCGATATATTCTTTACAAACTGTGCCCGCGGTTTCACCAAAACCTTATATCATTTATCATCATAATCATCATACCAGACATTGGAAGTCCAATGCTGAACATAGGCCTCCCCAAGAAAGGGGGAATTTTGCAATTGCGCTAGACAAGGGTGTTGGTAATCGCAGGGCGCAACTTTCGCGACAGGGATGCCGATCACCGCCCTGTGCATTTGAGCTACACTGTCTTGGATGGATATACCGATAACTGCCGGTTCGGGTACCTTAGTCGCATTTTACGATACTTGGTACAGAGGAAGGTACTATTTTACTCAACCAGTATCCTCGGCTTAGAACAGTAATAGTAACAGGAAAGAATACACTCTTTCGCATTTATAATATTAGTAAAGTTATTAGCAATAAATAGTAAACAGGAATAAAAAACACCATATTATTCTGATACATTTTCCTTTGGAATTACACTGTTACAGTAACCACCAATGTGGGTGGACGGATTCAGAGCGCGATGGTCTGACGCCAAGCAGGTATACCGCACTGCGACTTCTGCAATACCAGCGTTGCCAGGCGTCCCAATTTTGGCGGGACGTCCCGATTTTATGTAGGAATTACGAATCTAGTCTTATGTGGGATGGTACCGGTCATTTTCAGAGGTTACGATAGTGTAGCCAGGATTATTACGTTTTAAACTGAAATAACAAAAGCTATATTTGAAAAAGCGATATTTCTTCTTCTAATAATTTCAAGATTATTGAACAAAAAAATAAATAAAATACGAGACACCATCTGTTTTTCTTTATATATCATCATCATCGTCATGATAAAAAATAATCAAATACGCATTTATGTCTTTTGATTTATTTTATATATCGGATTATATTGGATTTTTTTTAAATACCGGAAACGACAGATAGCAGTAGCACGAAGCTACGCTTAGCGATTGCCACCACGCCCACCCAGCACCGCATGGCAACATTCCCCTCTTCCTTAATTAGGCCTATATCCATCAGTGGCCGTTCTACATCGTATATAATGAACAATTTGTTTTTAATTAGTTAGGTATATCCGCAGGGATTTTTAAAAAGAAAAAAAAAACAAATTCTACTCATCCTAAAAGCTATGATGCGCTGATGTCACACATCAAATCTGTCATCGAGCACCAAGCCTATCTTAAAACTACCGCTATCATTTAACGGGTTTAAAACCTAAGTTTACCACATATTTATTCCAAGTTTTACTAGAAAAGAGCCTGCAAGAAGAACTTATGGCTACAAAAGTTTCATATCAGTCATCAGCAATCAGCGACGGCACTTAAAAAACCGTATACTCTTTTGACTTGAAGCTTCACTCAGAGATCTCCACAAATACTAATTGAATGCTGTCTTCATCCACCACTTTGTGTATAGATGTCCTACGCTGCACTTAACTTCAGCCTAACCTATAAAGACTTAGGTCTTCATATGAAACACGTCAACAAACTGTTGATTAAGTTTTATTTTCACACTAGCTTTCCGACCACGATTTCATCTGCCTCTCTCACCCTTTATACCGGAACACAGCAATGCGAACACTACTAGCGGTGAATATAGGTAAGAATGAGGTATCAATGCAGACAACCTTTGTAAGAAGCCTATCTATCTCATGTGTTCTCTATGTCCTATTCCAGACTGCCCTTTCAAAAAATATTAACAATCTAACTTGTTTTTAGACATTTTATTTTTGGTGTAATTTTTAAGAAAGACCTATTAATGCAAACAATTTTTACGACAAATTATAATAATTATAAACAATGCCAACATAAATAACTCCTGCAACAGTACTATATTGACATTTGTAATTCTAATCATGCTATATTTAAACTGTGCTAAACCTTGCCAAGATCTGCTTAACCATTCCGGTGTGAACGAGTGACAAACATCCATACAACACTAACTTTCATATATATATAACAACACGATTTTATAAGTTTCTAGCCACTGGGACTTCGAAGATAAAAAATAGTTATTGTGAGTTATCCTAAGAGATTATATATACCACGATAGACTTTTTTATAGACCTCTTTATGGTGTACAAAATACTGTAGTACATTATTTTGATCATCTTGTCCGGTTTGGCCCGCGTTTGTAATATAATAAATAGATTGTAAATTTGCAATAACTCATTACATTTTTTTTTAAATTATCAGTGTTTTTTTTACTTTATTATGCATGTATTATACGTATAAACTTTCCTTTTGAATCACTTTATCTATTAAACAAACCGTATTGAAATCCGTTGCGCCTACCTATATCACTTGCTAATTGAGTGTGTGAACTGAATGTTCTATTCATGAAGGAGTTTTAGAAATGAGTTCAGTAATTTCTAACTTCAATTGATACAAACGTACAAAAAAATCATCCTGTTTACATAGGTGTATTTTAGGTGGCGGATTCATTTTTTTTGTTTTTTCGAAAATACATATACATAGCCTATGTTACTGGGTGAAGGAGAAGCCCACTAATGGTCAACTGATAACTTTTAAAATCGCTCTAGTAGTTTTTGATTAAACCGTAAAAAACAAACAAACGAATCTTCCTCTTTAATATTAGTATGGACAAATTAAAAGTGACTGGAATACTAGAAAATGAAATGTAAACAAAAGGGAATTTCAACTAAAAACCCGCCAGCTCTTCACTTGTTATTTTATAATTAGTTTAACATCGCGCCTCCACTTGAAAAAGGATGTTTTATTCACGTGCCCGCTGAAATCAAAAGTGGTCGGTTCAGTTTGAATTGACTTCGAGACTTCGCTATTTACATACAATCCAAACAACAGTCGTATAATGCGGATGTTTATCTGATTAAAACCTCGTTTGTTTTGATGTTTCATTATATAATCTACATGTTTATTTAATTGAATATATAAATAAAAAAACAATTAAAAGCCATTAGGCAAGTAAAAATAGAGTTTTGTCGTTCCAAGGCACAACGTAAGCCAAATAGATATACAAATACTGTTGTATTGACTTGTAATGCTATTTCAGTTTTAAACAAGAATTGGCACAAGTCATAGATATATACATATTTGTCCTGGGTTGTTAACGACCTACGGAACACTAAGGAATGTACCGTCGGGCCTGTCTTACGCTTTTAAATAAAAAAATTACTTAATGTTTGGACTATGTCTGTATTATATATCTATTATTATCTGTATGCTATATATATATTTAAGTACTATACTTAAATATATAAGCATTATATTTTGTGTTGCTGTGACACGAGTAACATAAACTCCTTAACCCAGCATCAAGTATAAGTATATAAGGTATTGTGTGAATTCATTTTAAAAATATATATTAGATTCAATTTATATAGGAGAGTTCGTTTAAAAATTAAAGAAACATATCTTGAGCAAATCAAAATGAGCTTTCAGTAGTGATAGCAACTATTTTTAATTATTAGAGAGAAAATGAATTGTAAGCGCATAATATGAAAAGCTATTGGATTTCAACATATTTATTAGAACCAAAAAAAAACAGTCTATGGTTAAATATATGAACATATAATACATTTTCTGCACACTACGCTGGAGGAAAACAAGCACGCTTTGTTTTCATTACCCGCGCCCCGGAAACCGGAAGTACTCATAAAATTACCATATTGCCAATGGAGCACGGGTTTGCTTAAATCGGGAGTACAACATAAAGTGGCCTGTTCACAAATACGGGAAATATCAATATTTCGATCGTAAAAATATGGATGACTCCACGGTGAACGTATGCCATCTGAACCTATATTATAGAGGGGAAACATTTGCTTGTTTGACTACGGCAATACTCGAAAATACTGAAACAATTTTCAAAATTCTTCCTGCTTTAGCCGACTACATTATCAATGAGTCGTTTGAATATTTGCGTCGGTTAGGGATCGCACCTACGACCCTTAGCGAAATAGGGACACCTGATACGCCAACTAGCGTAAATAAACAGACATATTGCAAACAGTAGAGTAGGCGAACGCTGGACATAGAAAATATTCAGAATCATTTTCAAATTAACTAACTTCCACTCTCCGTCCTACCAAATGACCGTGTACCCATTTTCGGCATATTCAATGAAGTAAACAAAACTTTAAATAAAACAAAACAAACAACATTCGAGTATTAATCTATGCGAAATTGCTGTAACAATAAAATTAATTATATATCAATGCCACAAGTTCAGAACAAAGATCACCATATCGTAGATCATACACCGATTTATAAAGTCAGAGTCAAATATATTTCTATTTAAATGGGCCTATCATGGGCACTTTCAAATCGTCAAAACAACAAAAAAATTTAAATAAATAATCGATAACACTGACAACCTTATAAAAGTAATTTAAACATATAGGTCATTGAGTGTCCTACGATAATACTAGTCGGCCGGCACCAGACGGGTCTTAAAACTAAGTTTATAATAGCAACCAGACCCACCAGAAAAGAACCTGCAAAAAACCTGATGGCGATAAGGGTTCCAATAACACCTAATTGTAGGTACTATTGGAGCAACAGAGTCCGCTGTTTCCCGTACCTACTCGAGTCGGATCCGTCGTTTCCTACCGGAACTCCTCAGTCCACAATTAATACAAAGGGAGATATTAATATTCTAGTCTGCATGTTGTTAGTAATCAAAGTCAAATATGATTTTATTTAATTAATCCTATCATCATCATATCAGCCATAAGACGTCCAATGCTGGACATAGGCCTCCCCAAGTAATCTTCAATAGGACCGGTTGTATGCGGCCTGTTTCCAGCGCGATCCTGCGGTTTTAGTCAGATCGTCGGTCCATCTTGTGGGTGGACGCCCTTCGCTGCGCTTGCCGGTATATAATAATAACATAATTATAAATAACATATACATAATCCTATAATAGGATCTTTCAAATCGTCACATCAATAGAAGATGAACATCCACTGATGTAGACCTTCCCAAAAAAGCGGTAAATTTGCCCATAATCGACGCGCCTGCTGCATTTGGGCTACACTGTTTCGGGTGGGTATACCGCCATCGGTACTTCAGTCGCCTATTAAGACACCTGGTACAGGGAGAGGAACTATTCAACTCTGCTGGGAGGTATTACCTAGTTTCTTATAGACAACAACGGGGAATCCTCGCATAATAAACAAGAATGCAGAACTGTGAAGATAAGCTCTTCGTAGTATGTACACTAAAGACTGAATGATATCACTAGCGCGTCGCCGACCTTGTGACTTCGTATATTATGTATGTCACATTACACAGTAACTTTACACTTAGAATTGCAAATCAATAATGCATAATATAATTACTTTTTTAACGAATTAAAACACGGTCTATTTAACTTTTAAACATGTTTGGACAATTTCTTATCATTGGAGATTTACTACATTTTTATATAAAAACATACGTACATGACTTTAATATATCTAAGACTTAGCTAATAACAGAATTTTACACCATGACAGCAAAACATTTAATTACACAATCTTCATATTAGCCATTGGAAGTCCACAGCTGGACATAGGCCTTCCTAAGAAACGGGGAATTTTGCCTATAATTGCCGCGCTGGGCAAGCGGGTTGGCGATCGCAGAGCGCAGCTTTTGCGGTGGGGATGTTGCTACCTATCCCTACTATCTGCATTTGAGCTACACTGATTCAGATGGATACACCGCTATCTGTCGGTTCTGGTACCATAGTCGCCTCTTACGACCTAACTACCTCGCGGCTTAAATGAAAGTAAGACATATCCAAAACTATTAAGTAAACTAGTTTTTACACGACATTCAAAGAATAGACCAGAGTTTAACCGAAAATAATGCATGCAACCGAATACATGGTAAGGTCTACGCAAAGGCTGCCTGTAAAAAATTGTATTTAGCGATAAGGCCGCCTCTTGTACCTACTATTCCATGTCTTTGTGATGTTCTTGTGTTGTTTTTATTAGTATACACTAAGGAGTATATTATTATTATTATATTATATAATTATGTATGTATGTACAAAATGCACCTCAAACTTCCACCAGCTTCATCATTATTTCTATCCAAAGGTCGCCTGTAAGAAATTGCATTGAGCGCTAAGGCCGCCTCTTGTACATACTATTCCATGTCTTTGTGATGTTCTAGTGTTGTTTTTATTGGTATTATAATATTAATATACTCTTTAGTGTACACTAAAGAGTATATTAATATTATTATTATAGCGATAGTAGCAGTTATCGGCGTAGGTCCGCTCCCGTGGGAATAAAAAATATTAGAAGTAGCCGTAATTACTTTTTATAACATCAACTATCTGCCGTTAAAAGTCTCGTCAAGATCGGTCTACCCGTTTCAGATATTAGCTGGAACAGACAGAAAGGAAGAAATATATCTTTTAAATACTAACAGACAGCTCTATTTTATTTAGGTATATGTAAAGATATATTCAGATTGGTCAATTATTTTGAAAGATACTATACTAGAAGGTATTTGCCGAGACGTTTTGCTGCCGAGACTAAGAAAAATCATAATTTTCCAATACATAAAGGTGTACAGGCTGAGGGGAGTAAAATAGTACCTCCCACTTTACCAGGTGTCGTAAGTGACGACTCGGTACCGGAATCGATAGATGGCGGTATATACATCCGAATCAGTGCAGCTTAAGTACTACAGGGTGAGTGAGCGGCAGCATCGTCGTCGCAAAGTTGCGCTCTGCCATCCATCCAGTCCATTGTTTGTCCTTGCCCATCGCGCAATGCGGCAATTATGGGCAAGGACCAACAATGGACTTACTATGGCTAATGCTGATGAAAACCTCTAAACTACTTTATTTAACCTTTTTTATTCCTTTAAATAACCTTCATTATAAATATCATTAAGTCTAAGAACACGATTCATTTATGCATCAAACATACAAGTTAAAGTTCCTTCTAACACACGGAAACGCTACAAAATTGCCATAACATTTTATGGGATCGCAGAAATCAAGAGTGTTTTGCATACATAGCCGATGTTCGTAACTCGTTTGATAATAAAATTTGTCGGATTATAATTTTCGAATTTACATGGCCAGCACGATTAAGTGGTTTTATTATGACTTAGTAGTGTGTGCCGACTGCTTCGTTTGACTTGAAACTAATATATTGACTTTACAAATGTATATCTTTTAAATCATAATATTAATTGACATAGAATATATGACTAAAATTTAATAATTAAAAAACTAGCAGATCCGACCGTTCCAGGTTTTGTGAGAGGGGACTGAGATGCTGGAACCGACAGATGGCGGTATATCTACCAAAATAGCGTAACAATCATTTGTGCGGTAGTGCACTGCAGCATTCCAGTCGCTACGCCAGTACGCTCTGCGAATGCCACTACATCCAGCGCGACAAGTATGGGCTAATTTCCCCCTTTCTTGGAGATGCCTGTGTCCAGCTGTGGACCTCTAACGGCTGATATGATGATAATGGCGTTTGTATGTACGGAAAAACCTAAGAAACTAATTAAAGACAATTTAGACAAAGACACCATAACCAGGCAGAAGAAGTATTAAACAAGGACCAGGTGAGAATCACCAAGAATAAACGAACGTGTATACCTTTTAATGCAAAGGCCATGGCGAGTGGAGTACCATAGTCACAGCCAACTTCGACGAGACACAGACATGGTGTATGTTTTATCCTTTAATTTATATAAAGGAGTATAATGTATAGGTAATGTATAATAAACAGAAAATACCCTTACGTCAAATAAAATGCCTTTAGTTTTCCACTCGGGAACCAAATTTCAATACGTCAACTCCACAAGGCTTGAACACGCAGACGTTACCTTCGCAATTACTCAACCAATATTAGTATGGATTAATCAACTTGAATTAATATTGTCCACACAGTCGCGAACACAGTTTAAATGCATAAATAAACATAATTAGATCGTGCTTAAGCAAATTGTAACATTATATTAGAATTAAACATGCCTCGACATGGTGCAAGCGAACATTAGCTGCGTTTAACGTCCACTTCAACATAGAATTATTTTTTAAACTCTATTTAATTGAAGGCTCTTCAAATATGCTGAAAATAGGCCTCCCCATGAAAGGGGTAATTTGTCTATAATTGCCGCGTTGGGTAAGCGTGGTGGCAATCGTAGAGCGTTACTTCGAGACGGGGATGCTGCTGCACATCCCCGTTGCATTTGAGCTACTTTAGTTACAGGTATCTCAGCCGCCTTTTACGACACCTGATACATGGGTAGTTACTACTCCATGCCGGTACCTCACGCTAAAGATAAAGTAAAAATAATAGCTATTTAATATAATATACACTATACATGTCGGCTCTATCATAACCTGGATTTACACTGTATTACAAAATTAATCAAACAATGAGAAGTAAAAGTAAATATGGACTTATCTAATGTCCCTTTAGCTGAATATCGCGTAAACAGTTTGGTCTACAACCAATTGCCAGAATTTCATTTCATCAGGTATTATTTAATAATTTATATGGCAGAACAACGTTTGCTGAGTCCGCTAGATTATAATATAAAGTCACATTTTCATAAATGTACACAAAAGAATTTATACGATGTATCCTCTAACTTGCTAATAGCCTCAAACCAACACAGAAAAGCTTGTAACACGCCTCTAGACCAAGAGGTATGTCACTACCCTATTATAATTTTATTGCTTTATATAAAACACCAATTCGACTATGCAAAAATTGAGCTTGACATTTCGTCGAGTCCTTGTAACAATCAAATGCCAACGTTTATGTAAGACTAATTTTATTCACAGCGAAAATTTGCTCGCGATTTCGTCCGCGTGGAATAGTGACTTTAGGCACATATTTATATTCCTTAAACGGGCCCGATGGCGCAGATGGCAGTGACTCCATCTTGTGCGCCAAAGTCGTGGGTTAGAACCCCTCTCCCAGAAAAAATATTTATAGAATATGAATATACCGCCATCTGTCGGTTATGGTACCTTAGTCGCTTCTTACGACACCAGGTGCAATGAAGGGGTACTTTTCTACTCTGCCGGTACTCCACGGCTCAAGAAATACTAGAATTATTTAAAATATATTATTGAGAGTTGGCCGTGAGATACCGGCAAAGTTTAATGGTATTTCCCCCTTTTCCCTGGCTGAACCCGACGAGATAGATCAAAATAATGTTCTATAGTATTATACACCTTAGAAAACCCTTCAAAAAATATCCGCGATGGTGTATATCTATCTCTTAGAGATAACACACAACAACCATTTTCATCCTCATCGCAGCCGTACGAGGCCGGGGCGAGTCGCTAGTTACAAATAAAATAAAATGACCGCCGTCGCTAGACGGATCTAAGGTCAAGTTTAAGCCATAAAGTTGACTCAACTGACAAAGCATTACAGACAGACAAGGTGTCACATTACGAACCTAGTAGTCGCCAATGCAGCTAGCACAATAAAAGCATTCATCATGGTATTCTCAAAGAATCCGGAAAGGAAACTAGTTTGGCCACATCGGGCAAGTCAAGAACCGCGCGCCGCAAAAGGCGCTGCCCAAATCCGACCCTGATCATACTAGCGCAATTACGTTAAATTCATAGGCGATCTGTCAGACTCGTTATCAAGAAACGTTTGGATACACGTCTCGAATCATCGAGCCGACGTTCCGAGAAGTAACATTTAATATGTTCGATTCTAAATCACTACACATACTAGCGGCTACTTTGAAACGGTTTGTAGACAGCTTTTTTTAGCTTTGTATGTGTTCGGTGTTCCGGTTACCTTTCGGTACCGTTCGTTTAGAAGGACAAACAAACATGCAGTCAGCGAGTTAGTAAACGGCACTGCAGCGTAATATCACAAGGATATCACTAGCGCGTTACCAACCTTGTGATTTTAAGAGATTTTGTCACACTACCCAGTAATTTCACTACCTCTCTCAACCTCTCTCAACCCGGAACACAGGAATATGAACAATAATTAGCAGTGGAATAGGTGAGAGTGAGGTACCAATGCAGGTGCCGTTTGTACATGGTCTACCTCATGTAATTTCTAGCAAGACGTGCGAGTCTGGTCAGAACATCTGTCTCCTTTGTGGGTGGATATTCTATGCTGCGCATGCGTAAACGTGGTCACGATCCCAGAACATCGCAGCATTGTATACATTCAGCAACAACATACAATTATGCAATCAAATTAAAATTTGCCGTGGGGTGCCGGCAAAGTAGAATGGTAACCGACAGATAGCATTATATCCATCTGTGAAAGTGTAGCTCAAATTCATAGGGCGGGGATGAGCAGCAGCATCCCTGACTCAAGCTACTCTCTGCGATTACCAACACGCTTGCCTAGCAATTATGGTCAAAATTCTCCATTTACCTACGTTCGTTAGTTATCCACGAGTGAAAAGATTTCTTCGATAAATTAAATTATCAATATCATCATATCAGCCATACATAGTCCACTGTTAGACATAGGCCTCCTTACACTAGGGGTATCTATGCCCATAATTGTCTCGCTGGGTTGTTGCGCTGGTGGCAATCGTAAAGCTCAACTTCGAGTAGAGGAGCTGCTGCCCATCCCCACTCTGTAGTATCTAAGCTCCGCTGATTCACATGGATACACCGCCATCCGTCAGCTCCGGCACCTTATTCACCTTCTACGACACCTAGTAGAGAGGGAGGTATTATTCTACTCCGTATTCCGATACTCAACGACTCTAATGTAACAGATAACATAAATAAATTATACCTAAATTGATTTAAAGGGTAAATATGCAGATGTATTATATGTCAATTAAAAAGGTTTGCTTCTAAAGGTAAATTCAAACTACACCGTCAATTAACAGCGTCTAATAATAAGAAGGCACGATCAATAACACAAACAATAATTTCAAATATCTGAATAAGTATTAGTTCAGAAATTATATAAGAAAAGACCGCTGCATTCAATTTAAAGAAGTAGGTCATAACTGTCTATTTAATGTCTATGGTCATCATCATATCCTTACTTTAATAGCAGCATCCGTGTGGGTGATATGCCAATGTATATTTTGAATCACCGATTCCGATTAGGTCACCGCGGAGAGCCTAGATCCTAGATCCCACACAGTTAATGAAAAAGAAGCAATATTAATAAAGAAGATATAAATACAAACAGAAAACACATAAGAGAAATCGACGATGTATTTTCTTAACATTTACACTACATTGTATCCTTGTATTTGCCTTGAAGTACCGCCATAGTAGAATAGTACCTCTTCCTGTACCAGGTATCGTAAAAAGCGAGATAGCGGAACCGACAAAGCTCAAATGCAACAGGTCGGGCAGCAGCATTCTTCTTGCGAACCTACACCCTGCGTTTGCCACCACGCCTGCCCAGCGCGGCAATTATGGACAAATTTCTCCCTTTAGGAAGGCATATATCCTGCAGCAGAGGTGATACGGCTGTTATTATAATGATGATAATGATGATTTTATAATAAACTGATAAAAAAATCCCAAGCACTAATGTAATAGTTAACTGAAATTAACATAAACTGAATGAACCTGAGCCGTGAGGTACCGGCAGAGTAGAATAGCACCTCCCCCTGTACCAGGTGTCGTAAGAGGCGACTGAGGTACCAGGACCGACAGATGGCGGTATATCCATCTGAGACAGTGTAGCTCAAATGCACGGGGTGGGCTTGGGCAGCAGCATCCCCGTCACGAAAACTGCACTCTGCGATTGCCAACACGCTTGTCTATGTAAATGTCCAGCAGTCGACTTCTAATGGTTGTAATGATGATGACGATCAATGAACCTATATCTACTTTACAATTAACTTTTACAGCAAGCTAAGATTGGCCCTATAAACCTAAAACCATTTAAAACAGACACAGAATAAATAATGCGGTAATAAACGAGTCCGATGTTCGCATACGGCAATGCCCCTATCTTGTGCGTCAAAGGTTCGATGCCCAGCCAGGACAACATTTATTTATTAACGTTGTCCCGTCTTAACTGTACTTACATGTTCATCACGTAAAAAATATTACCAGTATAAGTTCATATATACATAATCTTATCTCACAAGTCAAACTGCACACAGTAAGAAAATAACATTAAAATCGGTTCAGTAGTTTAGAAGTTTATCCCGGAGAACCAAGTGTATTACATTTTGTAAATCGTCTGTTGTCTGATATCCGTAACAAGTATTTAAGGCTCCCTATTTTAAAATCAGATAAATTTGTAAACATATAATAAAAAAAAATATTTCTTCACCCATATGACACTATTGAAATGTCAGGGTCATTGGCTGTCAGAGCTTTGTTATATCATCTAGTTTGAAAAAAAATAGAAAAACCAATAGACATGGTATGCTTAAACTCAAAAGGACAACTAAAAAGATACAGTAGCGTGTTCATCCCATGTAACCGAGGCGTGCGGATCCGCAACATCTACTAGACGAACAAGCGGAATGCCGCAAACCCAAGCAGACTCAATTAACCGAACTTGAATTCAAAGCGCGTAGTGTATCCGAACACAACTGCGCAGATCGTCGAGTGCGAACATTTTTTTCGGCGGGTCGATAGCCGCATATGTATAAGTAAGTACTAATAATATAATAAAAAAAAAAACACAAGCAATTGTTGGCCTTCAACTCAAACAGAGCGTTCACCTGCATATCTCATGATCTAGCTAGACCGCTGCCTGGATTGGACGCGTGACGTTGGCGAAATCGACCATTCGATTCTTAGAATCGGAATTTCTTTATTTGAATCGATATGCGCATCGATTATACAATTGACGTTTTAATACACCTTCCTATTTCGAAATACGCGGCGTAACCGACCTTGCTTGATTATTTGTGTACAAATCCAAAGGGATAAATATTGTTAGCCAAAATTTGTTAACAAATAGTATTATATGTTAACATATAGTACAAAAATTGCATTGTTATTTCTATTTTATAACTTAGTAGCTTTTCGCCCGCAACTGTCCACCTGGTCTTTATATCTCATCTCGGAGGAACTTTGTTATTACGGGATGAAGTCTGCCACTCCCTGACAGCTGTCAGCTGTTGCACAGTTTAGCTAAACTGTGCAAAAGAACGTGCCGAATCCATTGTGAAAAATAAAAAGCCAGATCTATCCCACGGGAACATGTTTTCGCGTTAGAAAGTAGCAATTCCTGTTTTGATTAAATGACATACCTCTTAAGGGAATTGTAACGTAACGTCAAATAAAATAAAGTACATAGTCTGTCTTGGGAATACAAGAGAGAATTTAATGGGACGTCTCTATCGTATCGTGCCTGGGAACTCAACCCAGTTCGACGATCAGCTGAGTCCACAAAAGAGTGGACTCAGGACTCAGTGTTGACAAACAAAGGCTTTTACCGCGGTCACGTTGCCGGACATAAAAATTGACCTTTCAAATGGCAAGTGTTGCAATCAGTCGTATTCCGCTGGCGCTACGTAAAACGATTCCAGTTTCTAGTATTTCATTACGGTGAAACAGAAAATATCAACAACCGTCCCTAAGCTTATCGCTCATGGGTTCGATCCCCACCCAGAACAAAAATGTATTTGATGAATACTTGTGTTTCTTTTGTGTCAGGGTGTTAAATATGTATTCAAGTAATCTACTTATATACGTAATGCAATGTGAATCTATTTAAAAAGTGGTATATAGAATAAAGGAACTTAACCTAATAAAACATATAATAAAATTCTGAACGCTGCCTTATAGTAAGGCGAAGTAACTAACGACCCATCGGTAATGTCACATCACTTTATTTCACAAAACATGTGATATTTCTGTTTTCTATTGTCATTCCGTTCATTCAGGGTTTAAACTATCTGTTTCGGCGTGAAATCATAACAAACAGACAGACACACTGTCGCATGAATTATAAATAACGATCAAATAAATACCAGTAACCCGCGCGAAAAGTTTTCATTGGAATTCCAATACCTTTGAGTTCGAAAGTTCTTAACAGATTGTTTTAAAGTTGTGATCGTAGCCATTTTCTAGAATTATTGAATTAATATTTGTCTACATTTAAACTTTTACATTTTGTAAATTGGTATAATTTTTAAGCTAGCAAACTGTCATACTACATTTGTAAAATTGTTACATATATATATATATAATAGAAGAGACTGACTGAAATTATCAACAAGACCTAAACTCTAACGTTAGAAACTTGAACAAAGGTTCCTTTTAACGTAGTTTTTAAACGTAGGGAGCACTAAGAAAGGATTTATGAAAATTCACCCCCTAAAGGAGTAAAATGGGTGTGCAAACATAATATGAAACTTTGCTGTTTTTTAATAATAATTGAAATTCAGAATACAGGTTCTTCATTGAAAGTCATGAAACACGTGTAAAGTATTTTTTCGAAAACATCCCTTAATGGGGCAAGGCGGCGGTGCAAAGTAAGTATGAAATTTCTAAAATTTAATGCGGGTAAAACCGTAGGGCACTGCTAGTCTTTTATAACATTTTTACCACTCGCCTTCGACAAGATGTTCACCCAAACGCATCAGAACCACACTGGTCGCTGATCCAACGGTTTTAAAGACCTCCTGCGTACGTTAAAGTGGACCTCTCTACGAAAGTTTTCTCTTATGAGAGTATGGAGTTCTTCGAGGTTTTTAAAGAGTCTGCAATGCTTGATGCCTCCGCGGTTACAGCCTACCAGCAAGCGGGTCGTATATTTCACTTGGTACATCTGCGGTATGAAAAATAACTGTGTGTTCTATATTTCACTTAATTTTATCAATGTCAAGGCAATTTGTACAAAGCGAGGTTAATCTATCAGTTATCAGTACCACAATCTAGTACGTATTGTTGTTACCCTATTATTCTATGTCAAGTGCGTAAATAGCAATGGCGCTTTGCGATCGAGTTATCTAGAGAAAAAATATTTTCTTCATGTTTTAGTACTAAAAGTTGACCATATACAAAGATCGTCTCTATTCCACTAAGCAGCTATGTTCGCAGTGTTAATTTTATTTGAAAGGTTAGATAGGTAGAAAAATTACTAGGTAATGTGACTATCTTCAAGACACAAGTTAATAATATCCTTAACGATAGTAACCGTCGTTAGTTACAGGCAAAAAGCTTTCTTTACACAATTTTTCTTTACACCCAATAATCGTCATGACATTTATGAGAATCAATGCAAATCAAATAAAATTAAGCACCAAAACCTTCCTTCATTGCATATATATCACAGCATGTGTTTATCGCGGTCAGACAGACAGACGCGGCGGCGGGGAATATTGTTTTATAGTAGTGATAATAAATCACTAGTACTACAGCCAATATGGCGGTGGCATTTTCCCGCCACGAGCCGTGTACTGGGCCGTCGTTGGGAATGCGCGCGCGCCGCTCACGTGGGCCCGCACGGAGCAATGTAATCGATTTCTTTCGGTGTGACCGATAAAAAAACATAGTGTAGTCACATTCTTTGTTAAGGTTTTATCAATTTTGCACACACTTAAATATTTACTTCTTTCATGAATCAAATCTCATTGATTCGCATTAAGAGATCGTTTATTTACAAATCTGTAGCCTAATTAATAGCGTTACAGCGTTACAACACCTTGTATAGGAGGAGGTACTATTTTACAACACAATTTTACAACTGCACAATAAATCAAGATTAAAAAATTAATCCTATTACGACTCGTCAACGTTCATTTTTGTTCTCCAGCCACATAAAAAATGTATCGTCATTATATCAGAAGTTCACAAGTCAATTGAAAACGGAGTAACATGTTCCCGCTTATAACGAGGCCTATTTCAACATCTAAAAGTAACCGATTTCCTTAACAACCGCGTCGTATTGTTTCAAAGACCCGGCTAACCTAAGAACTTGCTATTCAAACAATAGTTTGTGACATCAATATGTAAATGTTTACACTTGCGAAAAGTTAGAGGTCGGATTGAGCCGAGCCTAGCAACCGTTTGACATACGTGAAATACATCTATCTTAATATCTTCTTTTCTACAATACATATATACAAAAATGGAGTGTCTGTTTGTAAATAATAAAACAACTAAATTCAAGTGGATGTAAACACGGACCATTTAACAATTTTTTAAAATTTTTGTCTGTCTGTCTGCTTGTTTGAGGTTATCTCTGAAACGGCTCGACCAATTTTAAAAAGACTTTCACTAGCAAATAGCTGATACAATAAGGAGTAACTCAGGCTATATAATATCACGCTATGACTAATAGAAGCGGAGTATCATTCAAAAGTGTGGCAATATCGGGCAAAAATATACAGTTTTGTGGTGAATATGCTGCCCAAAGTCATTATATCACTCGGACGAAGTCGCGGGCAGAGCTAGTTACACATATAAATTTCGTGACACAATGTTTATCCGGGATGATCTCCTAAATTATTAAACCGATTTAAATTTAATTTTTGCTTACTATGTACAATTTGATCCCACTTGAGAGACAGGACAGGTTATTTTATGAAGATAAACATAAATATATAGTTACGACATGATAACATTTGTCGGTTCGAGTGATTTTGATGAAATTGTATATGTATACTCGGCAGGTCTAAGAATTGGTTTCTTTTTATTTTTCATACTCGTAAGTGATAAGGGCAGTCCAGTCCACCCCAAAACATATATTTTATTTGACAAAGTTTTTATTTTCTTTTTGATGTGGCACTAAAATATACGTGCACCCCTAAATTTTCCCTTCTCCCACCAAACCCTATTTTTAATAGCGATATTAGTAATTTACAACGTTTGCCAAATCAGCTAGTATGTATACTAAACGAATAGTTATTTTACGAAACGAATAGTTAATTATTGTTGTTAAATATTTTTAAACAAAATATTATAAAATTGACACGCCCGATGGCACAGATGTTAGTGATCCATTCTTGTACGCCAAAGGTCGTGGGTTTAATTCCCACTCAGGAGAAATATTTATATGATGATATTTATATTTGCTCTATGTGTGGGTGTGAAATATATGTATTTAAGTAGTAAATTTGTGATTCATTTTTTGTCTGATATCCGTAACACAAGTGCTTAAAGCGACATATCACGGAATCAGGTCAATGTATAAGTTGTTGTGGGAATTAATAATATTAATTATAAACGCGTAATAAACAAAAAAACAATTAAATCCTCTTTCTTTATAATATAAGTATAGATTAATACTTCTAGGATTATTTTCCAAGCAATAGGTATACAACATTAAATTGTCCAGGGAATGCCTAGAAAAGAACGCGAAGGGGCCATTTAAGAATCGCTACCTTTCTTTGCTCGGACCGGTTACCTGCACCCCATCGCACAGGGGAAGATCTTCGCACAGTTTTCTCCCCAGACGCTAGCATTGTTCAACGCGGATGGCAACTGCACAAATGAATCAACCCGGGTCGAAACCAGTTCTTGGCCTACCGCGACATAATTGTCTTTAACATATACGATAAACTCGCTTTGTCCCAACACTTAAAACTAAGATACTTCGTTTTATTAGCCCATTACAAGTACCAATACGCTTGCCCAGCAAGGCAATTAATGGAAATATTGTCTCTTTCTTGGGGAGTTCTTGCAGTGGACTTCCAATAGCTAAAGGTAATGATGATGACGATAATGATAATTTAAATTCATATAAATTATAAATTCACGCAACATCTCATACAACGACCTGATTTCGAGATAAGTCGCATAAAGCACTTGTATAACGGACATTACATGAAGCACACATATAATACTTAAATACATCTAGAACACCCACACACAGAATAAACACGATTATTTATCGTATAAATGTTTGTCCTTTGATTGGATAGAACCTACGACCCTTGGCGTGTAAGATAGGATCACTATCATCTGCACCATTGGACCCGTCAATAATACAAAATTATTATTTAAAAGGGTCAGTCAGTAATATTTATTTATTATATTAGGTTGCTTGCTCTTAATAAAGATAAGGAATAATTGTTTTTAAGTGTTTGGGTTAGAACTGGGAAGTGTAAGAGTGCATGTATTTATATTACGCAATAAAAAGGGTTGCCATACAAATAACGATTAAGCCCATTCTAAAACCCTTGCATTATTTTACCTTCAAATAAAAAATAATAGCCACCAGCTTTATATTAGCTAAACGATTTTAATCGCTCATACCACGTGATAGGGTCCGATTTCTATTTCACTGCGGAAACGCATATAAATGACAGGTTTAACTAAAGTACCGAAATGAGGTTATATCGTTTTATGGACGTAAACGATTAGCAAGTACTTATATATATTTATTTAAATATTCAAAAATGCCGATTTTTCCTTAATAAGTTTATATTTCGTTTTGTTATGTTGATTTAATCAAACATACATGTTAGTCGAAATACAGTCAATCCGGGTAACATTGAACTATCTAGGAAACTTTGATCTGTCCTTTTTATAAAATAAATATATAAATATTCAAAATTCACTATGAGAACAGTTCTTGTAATCGATTACGAAATTGAAACCTTAATCTTGGCTGAATTCGTTTTATAGTCTACGAGTAATCGAGTTGCTTTTCTTATAGTTCAAAGTTACCCGAATTAACTGTATTTATTTTATGTACCTAACTTCGGTGCAATAGCACCGAAACGTGGGCTATAGATACGCCGTCATCTGTCAATTCCGGTACCTCAGTCGCCCTCTGCTACACCTGGTACAAAAATATCTACTGTTCTACTCTGCTGGTGTCAACCAGCTTAAGCCTTTGAAGATCCAACATTCTAAGAACCAGCATTCTTTGGGTTCCCGTTACAGACTACCAGAAGATCAGCCCTCGAATTTAGTTGGCATTGATATTTTAATAGGATGTGTTTTCATGACTATATTGTACACAAATATAATTCTACCAGCATTTTTGGCTAGGTCAATATTGACCCAGCCAAAAATGCTGGTTTCCCTAAAATGGATCCCCAAGAAAGAGGGAATTTTGCCCATAATTGCAATTCTGGCTCAAAGTTGCGATTGTCGACACTCTTGGTGTTGACAATCGCAGAGCGCAGCTTTGGCGATAGAGATTACTATGGCACTATTCTACTCTGCCGGTACCTCACGGCACTCGTACAGATATATAGAGAAATTACAAATAAATACAATATGTACTTAAATTATTATGATTATATTATACACTAGCTGTGCCCACGACTTCGTCCGAGTGGAATTGACTTTGGGCAGCATATTTTCCTCAAACGTATATTTTTCACCCGTTTTTGCCATGTTTTTGATTGATACTCCGCTCTTATGAGTCGTAGCGTTATGTTATGTAGATTAAATTTCTCCTTGTTATATTTGCTATCTGCCAGTGATAGTCCCGTCCAAATCCGTCCAGCCGTACCAGATTTTAGCCGGAACAAATAGACAGACGGACAAAAATTAAATAAAAATATTTTTTGTATATGTACCATATATACATACATATGCATGTAGCAAAAAGCAGTTATTTTAATATTACAAACAGACACTCCAATAGTATATTTATATGTATAGATAATTAAAACAGAAAAAAATGTGTCACAAGTGTTCTCCCACGGTCCGCATCAAAATGGAAAACGCCGCGCCGCCTTCCAAATTAAAAATACTCTCATTTTTAAACACATCTCCTAAAATAGTTGGATCCGCGACTCGACTCCATAACCTTCGGATTCGGAAAACGCGTCACACGCCTTAATAAAACGAGTAATGGCCGTGGAACCGGCGATTTAGCCTTGCCCGGTCGTTGCCACGGCCTAGGTTTTGACGTCACGCTAGGAACAATAGGGCTGCCTAAAAAAAGGCGTTTCCATTTTGCCTTAAATTTTTATCTGACTAATACCAGCTGAAGTATACTGTCTTAATACCTATATTTAACATGAAAAAATATCACAACCATAACTTGAGATATAAACAATCCTGTATCGATCAAACTGTACAGTGAGTAAAAATTTACTAAAATTGGTTAAGCAGTTTAGAAGTTCATCCCGGACAAACAAAACCAGACTGCGAAGGTTTTATATATAAATACAAAAAAGAGAATAGGCTCAAATCTACATTTGTTTGACGTAACATATGCGTAATTATATTTACAAATAATAGATAAAAAATACCCACATAAAATGGAAATATATTTATTTGAAATTATTTAAAAGAATAAGTTTGTTTATTGTTACTAAATAATATTGACAATACGGAAGTTTGGATTGACGAGTATGTTTGTTAGTCAGCCGCATCATATCAGCCAAATGGATGAAACTTGACAAAAACATGATTATGGTATAGTCTTGTACAAAGAAATCTTCATGATTTTTTTATACATATATTTTATACATATACTACCAATATCAGGTACAGTCTTATAAAAGAAACAATAAAATATTGTATAGATAGCATTTAACATATTTTCTACATTTCCCTTATTGTCTACTTTCCCCCTATTTTCTATATTTCACTATTTACCTGATATAAAAATTCTCACACTGCTATATGTTCCTCCAGTGTTTGTGAGCTATAAATAGCGCGGACGCAACGTCCTCACAGATACCAGATAATCAGTATTTTTTGATCGGGCTGCAATCCATATAACTCAGCCACGAACCTGGGGTCCCTAGTTTACTTTGAACGCGTTACTTAATAACAATAATGTGTCATCATCATCATCATAAAAGCCGCAGAATGTCCACTCCTGAACAGAACCTGACTGAGACCACGCCCAGTTGCAATCGCAGAGGGCTGCTGCACGACGGGAATGTTGCTGTCCATCCCAGCCTTTTTGCATTTGATCTACATTATTTCATTTGTATACGCCGCCATTTATCAGTTGCGGTACCTCATTCACCTCTTACGACACATGGAACATGGGAAGTACTATTCTACTTTGATGGTAGACACACCACACGGCCAAGAGGCTTACATTAAAACAAGCAAATCTAACTATACAATATCCAATTTGAAGGGTGAGAGAGGTAGTGAAATTACTGGGTTGTACTGTAATTACTGGGTGATGTAATAATATCTTCGAGTAACAAGACTGGCAATACGCTAGTTATATCCTTCTGCTGTGCTTACTATAACGCGGACTGTACCCCAGCTTTGTCAACCTAGTCTAATAAAAAAAAATATTCAAGCTTAGATTGCAGGCTTAAAACCTTTTTTCTACAAAGTACCATCAGACTATTTGCGGACCCGATGGCGCAGATGGTAGTGATCCTATCTTGTGCGCCAAGGGTCGTGGATTCGATTCCCACCCAGAGCAAATGTTTATATGATGATATTTGTGTTTGTTCTGTGTCTGGGAGTAAAATATATGTATTTAAGTAGTATATGTGTGATTCCTCTTTTGTCTGGCGTTCGTAACACAAGTGCTTTAAGCGACTTACCACGGAGCCAGTTCAATGTGTGAGATGTTGTGGGAATTTATTATTATTATAGTTGGTGGCCTATCGTCACCATCAAATGGTTTCAAAGAAAACACAAACGCCAACCCTGACTCCGGCATCGTCGCCGAATTGCTAAACAGCACTCGATAATTAGATTGGACATCTAAATTTATGGAAGTCCACTCGTACCGCTCGGAATTCTGATCATGCCTCAGTTAGGAGTCCGGCCAAGTTTGGACCGTCATAAATCCCTCTGAGGATCATCGCAAACTTGATACTGGCCTGTTTGACAATAAACTATCAAACAATGGAAAAGTCATAAAGGTCTAGAATTTGGTAATGGTTTTGCAATCGCAAGTCAAAAGGATGCTATTAAACTTTAACACAAATCATTGAGATCTATAAATCAATCTACGAAATACAGGAACTAATAATAAGAATGGAGATGAAGTTTAATTAGTATTCAACAACAAAATTTTCTATCTATATTAATTAAAAATGATCGTCGAAATGAATGTATACGCATAACTCTAGAATTACTGCACAAAATTAACTCTTTATATTTTGCTGTAATTGTAATTGCTTGGAGCAGATTTGTATGGGATAACGGGATCATAAGTATATATATATAGACCCAAGAACGGGATAAAAATCCATGGCAACAGAATCAAATAATATAATTATACATATGTGTATATATATATATGTATATATATATAATAAATACTTTATTGTACACCAAACAAAAATACATGAAAAAACAGTTATTATAAAGTACAATAGTAGCAGTAGTATATACAGTGGACCCCCGGTAATCCGGCCCGTGTCTAATCGGTCGCCCCCTGTAATCCGACATGGTCTACAAGTATGATTTGTACTTCAGAGTACATATATGTACATATATATATATATATATATAAAATGTCTAAATAAAATGTATATAAAATATCTTATCATTGGATATGTAATTTGTCGGATTTACAAGGTACTCTTTTGTAAAAAAACTTTGTAACTAGTGACATGTGAACATTAATATGAAAAAAGATTAACTATTAACTAAAAACAATAAAAACACTAACCCATATTTAATTCCAGCAGCATGTAATTTTCTATTCAAATGAGTTCAGTAATTTCTGAGTGTATTTGTAACAAACTTACAAATACATATACAGTTTACATAGTTTTATTTTAGGTAGCCGACGGTTATTTTTTTTGGAAATATAACATAACCTATGACATTCGGTAAAAGAGTAGCTCTCTAAACGAGAAAGAATTTATAAAATCGGCCTAGTACATTTTGAGTTAAACCGTTATAAAGAATGAAATCTTTCATTAGTACAGACTCACATTAAAATATACTGATATCATAACAAACAACAGTATACTTGAAGTACTTCAGATATAATATACTGTACAAGATGCTCCAATCTTGATTTGTAAGACGATACAGTACGATATTACGAAGCACCGTCAAAACAATCCGAACAAACACAACGATCAGCGAAAAGGCACGACACAGAACACTATGCGGAACGAGAGCTATAAACGTAAATATTTATCCATTGTGTTTCACTAAACCCCATACGGACTCGGTTGACCTATCAAGGTCGGCCTCACCACAATGCCGGGTCAGGGAAGCAATTTCACTTTCGACCACACAAATACCTACGGTGCCGTAACCAAATTGGTATAATCCAGTTAATTCCAGTTTGACGGTGCTATCCGTTGACAGGCGAATGTTGATACAATTCGTTTGATACCGTTGACTAATATTACTATCTAACTAATATTTCATATCATTATATTGACAGTTCGGTCTGTCGTATCATCATCATGAGCGGAGAGTATCATTTAGAAGTGTATGACACTGTGACGGCATTTAAACGCTTCGATATAATTCTTTTTAATGTCTTACCTGTGATAAATCTTTGAAGGACAAACACATGTAGAATTGTTATGATTTTCGTAGAAACTTCCTTATGTTCGAAGATAAGAAACTCTTTTCGGTGTTCTCTACCAAAAAGGTTTTATCAGATTTGGTCAAACAATATAGTAGTATATTTATATGTGTAACAATAACATAATATGTACCAAAAATATTTATGCCTACATGTTTATTTCTGCTCATAACTCTTACATAGAAGATAAAGCATCATAGTAAACATTACTATCAAACCTGTCTGAAGAGTCTAATAATATCGACAGAAAGGAATCAAGGTACGCAATACACCGATATTTAGCGCGTAATACACCGCATTATATCGACAGTATCGCCACATTCAACACGCATTACGAATTTATAAGACGAATTTATAAACGCGACGAAAATGTAATAATTCGGTTTGCCTTTTATATTCCACTGGGATGAAGAAATTAATTTTGTATTACAAAATTAAGCGGCAGGTCTTGGCGGGAATAATAAACAGCTACCTAATGAATTTGTTCTTGCAGTATTAATTAATATTATTCATAAAGATATTTGAGTAAGTGTTCGGTAACAATTCGGTAAGGAATTTTGGCGTAATGACTCATATTATCAAACGTATTGGTAACCCAGTTGTGTTTGCAGACTCCATCTCTTATCAACAATTCAGAGTTGTATCAACTATTGTAGTGTAGTTTTTAAATATCACTGCTATCACATATCTAGCACATAAGTATTATATACGGTTTAATAAGTATTATATTAGGTATGAGTTAAAAAAACGTCAATTAAATACTTTAATAAATAAACAAAGTAACAAAGAAGACGTACGTTTACGGTAAGTAATCTCGGGTAATATGATGTAGCGGATGCAGAAAAAAAAGACGGAAGGCAGAAATAGCAGATAAGCACAAAGAACTAACAACTACACAGACAAATAAAGATGAAAAAAAATCAAACGATGTGATTAAACAATTAAAACACGTTCGCAAAACGAATATATTAGTCAGTGCAAGTAAACACGATTCTAGTTATCGACAAAACGCTAGTGACATCGCAAAGTCAATTCATCGGAACTAGCCACGCAAATAGGCACAGGTAATATTGCATCTATAAGGAAAACAACCAAATCCTCCACAGAACCAATATTTTAGTAGTTAATTCATTAACTCGAGGAAAAGATTGTATGTGATGCTATATTTATTTAAGGATTCCATACTGTATAAAATGCTATCAAAACTGGTGCCTCAAGCCATCATCCAAATTACGTTGATAGCAATTAACGTAATTTGGGTAATGAAACCTAATTCTCATCCATCACATTGCTAAGTTTTGTTAGACAATCGTTCGTTCAACTAAACAAATGCAAAGACAAAAGAAAATCAAGAGTGAACCAGACGTTCTTCCTTGTCGAGGGCCTTATCCGAAACCAGGGACGACATTCCGGGCGCTTTTCAATTTTCGCATGCGACAGCCGTCAAAAATACCAGAACGTACAAAGAGCAATGTCTTTAAAATCAGACGCAATATTTAGCAGTCTAATCTAATAGATTCCGTCCTTGTCAGGTCAGTGGCACAATGATGTCACGTCTATTCCGCCCGGTTACCAGCGCGGTATTGCCGGGCCGTGTTTAGAGGCATTTCACACTTAGTTTTCCAACAATGGTACAGACAGAACGTAACGCGTTGAATTTACATGCTTTGTTATGATTGAAATTTTATATAAAAACACACGAAATACACATTTTATATTATTATTTGTTCGCTTGACGTTCATATTTATGAACTACAGTTGAAAGCTCACGGATGGATTCTTATTAATTCGAAGGCGCCATAAATCAAACGGCGTACGATTTAGTATATATAATTGCAATGTATTCGTTGTATATATTTGGCTCGGCAATTATGTTAATCTATGGTACATATTAAAGTAGTGACCAATTACTATCAGCTCATATATAGACAATTAGCTCTATTGTTCGTCCAGCTGTAAATTATTTTAATAAAGATTGTACGATGAATATTTAATGACAGATAAATAATAGATTGATTCGTAACACGTACTTTTTACAAGTAGATAAAAAATGTTATATTACAGTTAAAAAAACATCTTTGTAAATTTATATTTTTTTATATAAACCGTAGCTAAAGGACAATAATCAATTAACGTTAAGGGTTCAGTTTGAACGCCGTTTGTGGCAAATGGAATAGCGTCGTTTAGTTTAATTTGACACTTGGAACTAGATAACCTCGGATCCAATCGATACCAAATGTTGCTTATTGTTTCTCTAACGCAACGTGGTGCGATACTCACGCGTTAACTTTTTGCTGGTTCGTGGAATATTTGGAGATTTACATGGTCATGACAATAAGTCAATACAAATTATAGCTGACAGTTAGAATTTGTATATTATACCAAAAGTACAAAGAACCCAATCAAAATTCATAGATTATGATTTTCATCAAGGTATACCTTTCATCCGTGAGGTACCGGCAGAATAGAATAGTATCTCCCACTGCACCAGGTGTTGGACGAGGCGACTAAGGTACCAGAACCGACAGATATCCATCCGAAACAGTGCAGCTCAAATACACAGGGCAGGGATGGGCAGCAGCATCCCCATCGCGACAGCTGCGCTCTGCGATTACCAACACGCTTGCCCAGCGCGGCAATTATGGGCAAAAAAATCTCCTTTTTTGGAGAGTCTTATGTCCAGCAGTGGACTTCCAATGGCTGGTATGATGAAACCTTGTATCTATTCTGTCTTGTAATTAATGGAGCTGAAAGCACTGCAAGAGCGCACGGTTCTCAAACATTCTTGAACATTAGGAGGTCAGGTTATTTCTCGAAACGGTGTCGAATGTAATGCATTTTAAATGTCGTAATTGATTAATGCTAATCGATTTAATAATGTATTAACACAAAGGACTGTAGTGTGTTAATTACTATGAATTCCCGGCTATTTGCCCGCGTCGAAGGCCACCTATTTCAAGGCGAACACTCCAATAAAGGTCTTTAATGACGCAACTATTTCACGAATTCGAACACCAATTGTTAACTTACGTCGTATTGGTTTTTAAATATTTCGCAGCAGTAAAGATTATAGTTCTACGCCGAGATAGAACTCAAGTCAAAATCATACTCCTATTTTATAATTTTATAACAAAATTAGTACAAATATGAAAAGTCTGTCGACGCTTTCCCTTAGGACATAAATAGCGAAAGTTTCCGAAACATCAGCCGATGCTAGACATCCAATCAGTTTTTCAAATAAATAAAAGTGCAAGAAAGTGGTAATAAAACTTGAAATAACTTTTTACATAAATATTTGAACAGTTTTTATGCTATACATACAGATAAGAATTTTGAAAAGAATTCATTTCATTGTTAATAGTAATTTGTATTCAAAATTCTAGAGGCTTTTTCGTCCGAAGCCAGCTTCTATAGACGATTCATCAAGACAAAATTATAGCACAAATGATCATTATGACGATGTGATATTATAGAGGAATTATAAGCGAAAATACTCGCTAATTTGTCGATAGGTCAGACCAATTCGGATCAATGTCATTATAGACATGACATGTCGATATTTATTGCTTCACTTCATCATTGGAACAAAATATGAAACAAAACACCGCGCACCTCATCTAATTCCTGTGGAAAATTAAAATAGTACGTCTAAATGATTCATTTGGTCGCCAACAGAGAGTTCTACGACACTTGGCATTCACCAGAACACAATGACCTGAACACGTCAAACGATCTGTATACGTTAGAAGAGGTAGATACGTCAAGACAAAAAGGCCATCCTATAGTAAACGTGATGTACTATAATTACCTTTTCTTACCTTAGCTTATTAACATAGTTAACCAATAGAAGCTAGACAGAACAGCCTGCTTGAATTTCACTTGATGATGACACTGTCCGACTGACGGACGTCTTACAGCTGACATAATGATGTTTCTAATCTGACACGTCGATGTTTCCCAAATCATTGAGGGGACTTAAATGAAGGAGAAAATAATTTGTAGAATCTGAAAATCTACATCTTTCTATCTTAATGTATTGATCTCACATGAAGATATAATTTGAAATTATTCAATCTACCCGGTTCTTTTGACGGGCCCGACGCAGATGGTAGTGTTCCTATTCTGTGCGCCGTGAGTTTGACCTCGTCACCACACAGGACAAATATTTATATATTGATATTTGTGTTTGTTCTTTATCTGGGTGTTAAATGTGTATTTAAAAATAATATTTATGATGTTGTTTGATGTCCATGACACAAGTGCTTAAAGTGACTTATCTCGGAGTCAAGTCAATGTATCAGATGTTGTGTGTATTTATTGATTTACAATCACTTTGTTTTAACTTTACCCACTAAACAGAAACCTATTTATTCAAAAAAGACAGACCTTTCCTTTTTCATAACATTACTTTTTGGTTTTACTGTACTATTACCATATTCATACTTCAATTTGTTACTAAATCTTCCATCATTCCACTTCGACACTTGAAAAACTGAACAGATAAGGATTCAATTCCTATTTGATTTTACCACAGATTTTGCGACTTCTAGTTAAGACGCTCAAATCTGTCACGCTATAGTTTCTAAGTTAAATACGCTAACGCGGCAATAAAGTAATCAAATTCGCATCCACTAAACAAATCGCTGCGCATGATACGCGAGGCGTTGCGATCACCGTCGCTTCCCGACATTACGTAGACCTGCGCAAGCGCAGTGTTAACAACCTATACCACGTGACAGGGTAATTAGCACAGATTCGCTCGTGTCGCATATATTTTTAGGCCTTATTGGTGTTCTCACATACATATACAACCTCTTTAGAATTACTTCCTGAAGTATCTTAAGTACGGACCTGGCATTTTCTTTAGTATATATTTGACTTTGCCGTGTGGTACCGGCAGAGTAGAATAATATCTCCCTGTACCAGGTGTCGTAATAGGCGACTAATGTACTACCGACAGATAGCAGTATATCTATCCGTAACAGCGTAGCTCAAACGTACAGGGCGGGGATAGTCAATATAGGGGCAATTATCGGCAAAATTCCCCCCTTTTGGGAAGGCCTATATACAGAAGTGGATATTCTGCGGCTGATGATGATAATGATATCCAGTGTATCAGTAACTAGCTTTTCGTCTGCAATTTAGCCCGCGAAGTCTTTATATCTCATCCGTGTGGCTCATGTAACCACAGGAACTACAGAGACACGGGTAGAATGTGTAACAAAATTGTGCCAATTCCATAGAGAAATATAAAAATCCAGATTAGACTGTGTTACTGTTATGTTACCAGTCTAGCAATAATCTATGTGTCAAGTCAAAATTCAGACTTGTCCAAATGTATGTAGTAAATAAGTAATAAAAATACATACACATCCATACATCCGTACTCACAAACTCTCGCTTTTATATTATTAGTAAGGAATTGAACATGACCACCCACTTACGTCTTTGATCGATTGTCGACAAATCAACCAGGTGGTCAAACAGGACAGACAATGTATAATCTTAAAAACCCTTTAATTTACTCAAATGATTTCGGCATCTGGTGTTACTGGCGGATCCGAGTACCTACATACATACATCACGCCTGTAACCCATCGGGGTAGGCAAAGACTATGGATCTCCACTTACTACGATCTGGGATCTCGCTTCCCTAACTCGCATTAGTTTATATATACACGCTCGTTTATTCTTGGTTCTTCTGACCTGGCCTAGTTTTATTACCTCTTCTACCTGGTAAGATATATTAGCCTCAGTCTTTATATACCAACACCTCCATTTATACGCTGCACGAATATATAGAGCAAAGGCTCAATATAAACGTGCAGTAGTTCTGTTTTCATCTATTCTTTCTACATGTTAAAACCATCTTAACATTCCTTTGTCTATTGCTGTCACAACTTCATCTTTCTTCATAACACAGCTTCGTATTATAACACTATTCTTTAACCTATCCCTCAAACTCACACCATACATACTTCGAAGGGCTTTCATTTCAACAGCATTTATTCTACTCACGTGCTTCTTCTGCCATACCCAACATTCACTACCATATATATGTCTGTGTTGGGACCAACACACCTCTATGAACAGCCAGTCGTGCCCTTTTGGACACATTCTGACTGCCTATAAAATCATGTAATTGACACTATTTCCAGCTTTCACTCTCCGTTCAATATCTTCTTCAAACTCCATCCCGGATCCAAGTATTAAGAACTTATATAGAAAGGGAAACTATTCTTACTAACTTAATCTAAAGTTTACGACTAATATCATATAAATTATAGTATACCCAACATAGTTGGTCAGATATTCAATTAACTCCTTAATATGGCAATATATACATATGGCAATACCTGTGTAATACTGTGATGCAAAATGTAAAAACCTTTTTTGTTTGCAATAACTAAGAAGGTAAAGTAAGAAAAGCATAACTGTTAGTATGTGCATTTACTATTTACGATAAACAAGCAAAATATAGACTGATTTTGTGATTCTTGAGGCCATATATTAGAATCTCCACTGAACATATTAAAGGCTAAGTCCATTTGCTTGGTCCTACCATTAAACTCGCTGAACCCAATCGTTTATTCACTTTCAAATTAGTTTTTCCTTGTGTGAACAACCTAAAAGGAAAGCGTACCAAATGTTCCAAGGTGATACAATTACCCATGATATCAGCTGGCAACAACATCAGAAGCTCAGGGTCAGCGACCTGTCTCGAATCATCGTGATTTATTTCTACCTGCGGATGTCTAGTCATCATCTCTTTTGGTATCATCTAGTATACCTATGGAGCTAGTAGGTTTAAGTATTTCTTTAATACACTTATTTGCAAAAAAAAGGGGCACCTAAGCAATGAACCATTTCATGTTACTATTGGTTTGTTTGATAATTATAGGTAGTTTTACTTTCACAATTTTGTAAATTAATAAGCAAATAATCGTTGTCGTAAGTATTATCATAAAATTTTCCGTTATGTATTGATGTCCAGTCAGTGAGCCGTTTTCAATGAAGACTAACTCTGTACGATCCATTAAATTTAATCCTGCTCAAAACTTAACAGAGTCCCCACCATAAGGTGTGATTTCTTCAAAACAAGCCTCTGCAAAGCGTTCTCCTCGTCTTCGTAGCACTCGCCGACGTCGATCTTCACCGAACAGAGATATCCTGGCTTCATCGGAGAACAAAACCCTTTTCCAGTCTTCTTGAGTCCATGACTCACAATTTCGAGCAAACCTAAGCTTGGCAACTCTGTGCTCACGGAGTAACTTAGGGCCGCGGGCCGGGCGATGACTGCGTATTATGGCCGCGAGAAGCCTCCTCCTGACCGTCCATAGACTAATATGCACATTTCTTACTTCGTCGAGGTTGTTCTTAAGATCCACATACAAAGACTTGCGATCTCTCAATGCACGACTGTCAAGAAAACGATCATCCCGTGGTCGGGTAGATGGTTTTCTTCCAGAACCAGGCATTCTCTCGACAGAACCGGTGTCTTGATACCGCTGCCAGGTCCTTTAAACCGTCGAGCGACTCACACTTAGTCTTTGAGCCACGAGGCATTAGCTGCAACCCTCTTCGAGCAGCGCAATAATTTTGGTAGATTTTACCACTTTCTCTAACATTATTGAGACAGCGAAACAGCAATAAATGAAGCTTTGACAATTAAGAATATGAAATAAATTCATAAAAATTGATTAAAATTTATGAAAACCGATATTATCTTTTGAACTTCGCACCAAAAATGTAGGACAAATAGTGGTGCAAATGAGTGTTTTAATGCACAGAGAATAATATACTGCACTAATACTTAGTATAGTTACTAATTTCTTTTATATCAAGTTATATTATATAATAAATAATATAAGAACTTCAAGTTACTCATAATATCAGCTATCGGCTAGTGAAAGTCATGTTAATATAAGACCAGTCGTTTTAAAGTTTACCTCAAACAGACAAAAAAAATGTATATTTTAAAAATATGTTATTTTTATATAACAAACAGGCACTTCAATTATATTTATATGTATGGATGATATACATCTTCAAGATAAACATAGATAATTAAGGAGAATCTATTTATAAAACAGTATTAATTACATTCAATTTAAATAAAAAAGCTTGATCCCAAAAATCATTCCACTAGCTACCACTTGTAAATCATGTTTTCTGTTTTCTTATTAAGCGAATCACCAAAAAAGAACCTGTTAGATATATTGGTGGTGATAAAGACTCTTTGTCACCTTGGTCGGGTTAACATATTGACGGTCTATCAGCGATGAAGGCTTATAAATGTCAAACTATTAACAGATTTTATTTCAACTACTCTTGAAACGGAGTTGATTAACAACATTGTATTACTCCTTACTCAACTTTCATCATCATCATAAAAGCCGTAAAACATCTACTTCTGGACATAGGCCTCCCCAAGATAGAGGAAATTTGCCCATAATTGCCGCGCTGGGCAAGCGTGTTTATCGCAGAGCGTAGCTTCGCAACGGGAATGCTGCTGCCCATTCTCGCCATGTTGCATTTGAGCATCGTTGCATCTATCGGTTCCCGTATGTACCTCAGTCGCCACTTACGACACCTGGTACTGGTGGAAGGCACTATTCTACCGTGCCGGTACTACACGGCCATACTCATGTTTGGAGACAAAAATTCCAACATGCACAAGGAAATCTTACTAATCTTTTCGGCTGTGCAATTATTCAGGTCAATTGCCGAATCGGATCATTCGATGCACTTTGATATAATGTTGGAATTTCTCAATTGCATACTGTTATTAATATGTTATTAGAACAAATCCTTATTATAATAAGGAGTTCCAAAAAAACATCGAAGTAAATCGATCATCGGATTGAATAGTGACTCTTGGTCTTGATTCATATGTATAGGCTTAATTTAAGTCTGGACTGCTTGCCAAACATACTCCTGTAATCTCTCATAATTAAGTCTATTTTCGCTGATTGCAACCCAAAAATGTTTAGGTATTTAACTTTTTTAATTTTTGGTTCAACGTTTCTCCTGATAATGTTGACAGTCTCGACCAAAACGGGACATTTGGTCACTAGAAGTATACACAGTATACAATTGACTCGTGCACACAAGCCAATGATTCATGTTATATGAGACAAGACCAGTTGAGCGCGAACTGGGCGTAATAGAAGTGATGTCATCCACGCACTATGTCACGGGAATGGCATCTCGGATTAGTGTGGACTTCCTATGCACTTTCTATTGAATCCAATTACAGGTGAGTAGAATTCGTAATAAGTCTCCGGGTATTATTGACTGATTTAAAATAAATGAGAATCACTACATAGTATAAAACAAATTCGCGTTCCGCTGTCTATTCCTATGCATCTTTAAATTACGCAACGAATCATTATTTGATTTTAAACGATAGAGTGATTTAAGAGCAAGTTATATATGTATAAGAAACACTTATAGTTTTAAAAATTTCTATTGCGATTACATTTCAAACGCTAACTAAACCCGACGAGAGAGATCAAAATAATATAATTCATTATAATTACACTATAAAGTGTACTTCAGTATAGTCCGCGGTATATGTCCATCTCTTAGTGATAGCCCACAATAACTTTTTTTAACTTCATTGCACCCGTACGGAGCTGGGGCGAATTGCTAATAATAAAATCAATAAATGTGATGAGAGAGATTTAATTGCGATAAGAAGAATCGTCATATTCTCATCTTCAAATCGATTGTATTAATAATACAAGGGTTTGGCACAATCCTTTCTTCTTTTGAAAATTTCAAAGAATTGAAGTAATAAGTATAAAAGAAATTGAGGCAACGCCTTCACTTATCCACATCTGACCCACAAAATAAACTTAAGACTTACATTATATAGAGGTATGTTTCTGACAATATTCAATGACACTCTAGGGAACCCACACACCTTTCTTTTGCTTATAAACGAGCAAACGAGTCACCGGTATTAGATGATCAGCATCGCTCAAGAACACCTACATCATCACACCACAGAATCACAGATGCTTAGGTCACCTTGCAACCTTTATAGCTATACAAAAACATATTTTTATAAAACTTTTCCCTTATTTCTTCTGTGGCATAGGCGAACACTATGTGTATAGGCGAAAAATTTTTTAAAAATGACAATCTATTGCCCAAGAACCGTAAACATCTACTGAATTACTTTAAAGGACCGTCTGGCGCCGACAGACTGGTTTTTATTTTGTCCTCTGAATAACCTTTATGTTGTGATGACAGTATGGAGTAGTTATAGTCTTTTGAAGATCAGATTCCATAAAACTGTGTTCTATCACACGTGTATCAGTAATTTTAGTCTGACAGCAATACCGCCATATATTTTTAAGCAGAAGACTGAATAGCAGAAGTTCTAAGGTAAAGTATTATTTTTTAATACATTCATCATAAGAAAAAAACCCTAGGAGATTGTCCAAAATATGAAATAAGTTAAAACATTGTTTGTTTTTAATCTACTTTCCCATTTCGTCGCGTCGACAGCTGATCCCCACATTAACGTACATTTAATTAACTGAACGATGAACTGATGACTAAACTAAATCTGACGATGTCTCCAATTTACGATTGAACGAATCTGTGTGTAACAGTTAAATACTGTATTTGGTATTTCTAACAAAACCCGATTCCCAACATAGTGCCAAGTATGGTCATTAACGATGATTTATACATACCTGTGGTATAATTAGATAAATCATAATTGAGGTGTGGCCTGTTTTAATATCAGGTTATACCAATTTATAAGTTTGTTTTAGCATTAATATTAACTAAATTATTGAATTTTATCGTCCAACTTATTTTGTGCCTATTGTGAACTGGCACATATCTTTATGTATATTTACACATCTCATACATTGAACTGATTCCACGGTAACTTTCTAAGAGCACTAGTATTACGGATATCAGACAACAGAGGCATCACAACCCCCAGATACAGAACAAACACGAATATCATCATTTATATATTTGTCCCGCGTAGGGAATTGAACACACGATCCATGGCGTATAAAAAAAATTTAATTGTAACAGGTCAATGTATATATAGTCCAGCGGGTTAGTAGGTTGAAGTGGCAGTGGGCAGTACACAGTACGGAGAACTGATGGCCGATGAAGACGTAAGACTTTGGAATGAAAACCACGTACCGGCAAACGCAGCGTTGGGAGTCCACCCACAAGGTAGACAGACGTTCAGATTAAAACCGCAGGATCACGTTGTACGCTGGCCGCATGCAACCGGACCTATTGGTGATAATTTGGGGAGACCAATGTGCAGCAGTGGACGTCCTACAACTGACATTCTAATGGCGATGATGTTCGTACATTAAGAATGTCCAAGAATACCCGATACATGGGGTATTAGAAATCAAAATATTTCTAAACACTCAAAAACTAATGGAATTCAAGTTAATTTTCACTGTTATTAAGTCTAAATATAATAAATAAATATACATTCTTTTTACAACGAGAAAATATGTCTAATTTTTTAGTTCTTATCTCCTAAAACATATGGGAAGTCATTTCTTTACTCACTTCACTTCACTCTCTGGAAAAATCTAGTAATTCTACAACAATAAGGACTAACAACTCTCCCGGAGTAGTGTCACGCGGTTCACGCTATTATGGCTCCTATTATGCGTAATATCTTACAAATATTTGAGAATCACTAGCATATGCCATATTCCAATCAACACTAAACAGTAATTTAGGTTATTTAAGTATAATTTATTCATCCATCTGCGCTGTATAAAAACGGTTGCTAGAAGAGGGACAAAATTGTTCTGCAATTATTTTTATTAATTTATATAAGTAAGCGTCACTGCAGCATATATAGCTCTAGCGTTAGTAATATCACAAGGATATCACTAACGCGTTGCTAACATTGTGACTTGAAGATATTATGTCACATTACAAAGTAATTTCAATGCCTCCCTCACCCTTCAAAACGGAACACAGCAACGTGAACACTGCTATTTAGCGGTATAAATAGGTATCCAATGCAGATGATCTTGAGAAATTTGTTGATAGCACATACAGAAGTGCTTCTATCTTATGTGCCAGGGGTCGAGGACTAGATCCCCGCCCGTGACAAACATTTATACTTGTTATATACATATATGTTGAAATCAGAACACTTCGAAGAGGTGTGAGTTTGAGAGATAGATTAAATTAGTGTGATAAGAGATTGATATGACGTAAAAGATGATGTTTTGACAACAATAGAGAGAGGATCGTTGTGATAGGTGAAAGTAGAATGACTCTATAAATATGTAGAGCGGAAATGAATATAAGTGTTGGTAAAGGACGACCGAAGCGAACATTTCTTAACCAGGTAGAGGTATAAAGAAAGGGCCAGGTCACAAGTACCAATAATTAGCGAGCGTGTATGAAAGGACTAATGCGAGTAAGGGAAGCGAGAGGAGCAAGTGGAGATCTATAGTCTCTGCCTACCCCGATGGGACACAAATGTGATGTATGTATGTATGTAGCATTATATATGCAAATTTCTCTATTGTTTACTTGTATTTGTAATTCCTCTTTAGCTACTAATCTCGGAGTCAGGTCAGGTTACCGAAATATATTTATATTATAGGGTAGTTTTTTCTTGATCAACTAGACTACATACTCTGACGTCAACTCCAGCGCTGCTAGTCGCATCCGCATATCCTCCAAACTTAAATTCGAACAGTTTCAATTAACGCCATGAAAAATGGGGTGTGGCCGAGTCGCGAACAAGGCCGTATATATTACGTGAATACGTCAACGCAACTGGTAAATATTTGAAGGAATGGTTCTTTAATCTCCTATTTAGTAACAAGTAAATAACTAGTTTAGCAGCGGTACCAGATCCGAAAGATGGCGGTATATCTATCTGGAACAAATGCAGGTGGCAGCATTCCCGCTGCGAAGCAACGCTCTGTGATTACTACCACGCCTGCCCAGTGCGGCAAATATGGTAAAAACTCCATTTTTTTCCGCGAGGCGAGCAATTGACGTTCTACGGCTGATAGTGATAATGAACCACCTTAAGCTTAATCACCGATCTATGTCTTCCGATCTTGTTATCATCGGTTTTTACAATTGACCGGCACCACGAGAGCTCATTCAAAAACGTATACAAGTCGAAAGCCCCACGTGTAAGCAGACGCTGAAAAACGTCAAATATCACAATCGGGCTGATGCACTGAGAATCGCCGCGAAATCAGTTTACAGTTCAGACGCAAAAAAATACAGACGACAAAATGTCTTTACAATTTTACAGTAGCAGGAAAACTTGGAATACGCATCAGGTTTTTTGATAATTCTATATATACTAGATGGTTGCCGTGGCTTTCTTCGTCGGTCTTTGTATACCATTTAAAACTGAGTTTGCTAATACATCATTGGGTGTTTATTGCGCGGGCAATAAAATATGTTTCTTATTAATATTGTGTTGCCGTTTGCAGAAGTTTCTATTAGAAGTAGACCTCAAAAGACAAATGGAAATACTCACAGAAATAGGCTATCGTGGTCCGCGTTTAGGTCAGGATTAATGCAAATAGAAATCCATAGTGGGAAATTGCGAGAGTTTATTTAAGTCATAAATTATGTTTAACACGCGTTTGGGAACTATATAGCTTAGATAGCTTTTGCTTTTTTTAATTATTTTCATAACATATTATGATGCTAACTACCGTAATGAAAATATAAATAACTCGGACGACGCCACTACATTGACATCTGTCATTCTGATCAAGCGATATTTAAAGGAGTATAGGACGATACACCTGACCCCGTACTATAAGAAACGTAAGCCAGCGTCATCAATTCAGTATAATCTTGGACAAGCGATTTCAAGTGTAAACAATGAATCAGATGCATGGGCGTGTCTGGAGGTAAAGATTAATGATCGCCGATTGTTATTATTAAAAAAATAATGCACTGGTTAGTACGGTGCCATCAGTTTTTTGATAAGATAGTCCTGTTTTTACGGCAAATAAAAAAAAATCAAGACCGCGTCAGTTCAGTGCCTATTTGTTCTAATTTCACTTTTTTATCTGATACATAAGTTTTTTTTTTCTTGTATGCAATGAGTACGCATTTGAAAACTTTTGTGCCACGGAATTTATCACTTTACGACTTAGAAACAGGTACGGAAAAATATAGGCCTCATATGACGGGTTGGACTTTGCTCAAGACGCGTCAAAATCCAAGCGGAAGGGGATGTTTTTCCTAAAGTTTTCTCTGATCAGGTTGTTGTCGGATGATAAACAACTCAGTCTATTGGTGTTTTCAGTATAAGTTTTAAGCGTTCGTTACTTCGTCAAAACTTTAAAGCAGGCTCTATAGTTAAATAACATTAAAAAACGCATAAAAAATGAAATTTTAAATTGGAATTAAATTGATTGATTAAATTCTGCTTGTACCCACTTTCCGTGAGAACTGCTTAAAACCATAAACATATATAGAAAATGGCGGCAAGGATGTCTGCGTTAGAGCCGCACGCTCAGTCGGCGGACGGCTGGCGGAGGCACCGCCGGGTGGCGGGAGGCCCCGCGCTAGCCTTGGGCGAGCCAACGAACTCGACGCGGAATGCAAACACACGCCCGCTGCCGAAATTGCGACGTATATGGCAAATGTGCAGATAATTCGCGGCTGGCAACTTTTAATTCTGTAGTGTATGTGCGCATACTCTGATATTTGTGGGGTGGATTAGAAGGCCTTGACCTTGTCTCGATAAAAGAAATATTTGGGGAGTACTTTATTGTATTGACTATACAAAAGAGGCAATTTAGGGATACGCTCAAATTGTATATGTACACATTAAATATACTCTGTATATAAGTAGGTATTATATAACTCTGGTTATAAGTAGGTAATTCAGAATTACCTACTTATAACCTAATAACCTATTTGTTAATAAGCCACGGCAGTCGTTGGTATTGTAACTTTGATTGGTAGGTACTCTGTACAACAAAGATTTGATTAAATTTTAAAAATGTTATATAATATATAGTACAAATACGAGTATATATAAATATAGTATAGGTAGCTTTCTTTGTTATTTAATCTTTTTTATTACCAAGATTAATTTTAATGGTTTAGCCTTGACATCATCATCATATCAGCCATTGGAAGTCAACTGCTGAACATAGATCTCCAAGAGAAAGGTGAATTTTTGCCCATAATTGCCGCACTGGGCATGCGTGTTGGCAATCGCAGGGCGCAACTTTTGCGTCGGGGATGCTGCTACCCATCCCCGCCCTGTGTATTTGAGCTACACTGTTTCTGAAGGATATACCCCCATCTGTCGGTTCTGGGAACTTAGTCGCCTTAATAGCCTTGACATAGACTCCCGCAATTCTTATACATTATCGAAGATACTTTTATAATCATCTCAAGTATACATTCTAGCTATCCATCCGTGACTATAACTGTATTGACTTCATATTCTTTCCGCAGCAATATGCCCGGAATCCAAAATTTCCTGCGTCCTTTCCCAGTGCTTAAGCTATCCACATTTTCAATTCCATCATAGTTGGTTTACCAATTAAGCCGTAAATTGGTATTAAACATTCAGACATATTTAAGAACACACAATACTTACTAAAATTGATTTTTTGGTAGCTAAAATAACAAGAATACCTTTAGATTCGCCACACGATTTATGCATGATAGTTCGACAAGGTAGCTCCGCTTCGAAGGTCTCAGGGACTATTTTGGTCATTAACATAAATGACATATTAATAGGCAAATAGTCTATCAAATATCGAGGTTAACTTATGAAACTTGTTAATTTAGGAACGAAAACACCACCCATGGCAACACATTGACCATTAATGTGAAGTTGAACACTATACAATACCGTTACGACATAGACTAGAAATTATACAATGGTTTTGCAAGTATTTGCATCTGCACGAAAAAGCGCTGAAAACCGGCTCATGGTTACCATAGATTTTAATATGAGTAGAATTAAATAGTAGGAAGAAACCATTTAAAGTTCTATAATATTAGTAATATAGTCCTTGTACGCGATGTTTTTCTTTTATATCTCATATCTGAGGAAGTCTATGTCATCCTTGACAGCTAAACTAAATGTCGTGCCAAGAAAATATAAAGTACTACCTCCTGTTCCGCGGGAAGTTATTTTTAGGCTAAAAAGTTGCTAATGTGTTCCTTCAGGCTATCAATAATTCCCATGCAATTTCACCTAAGCCTGTACAGCGTTTCCGGCGGTATAGAGCAAATAATATACAATGGTTTTGCAAGTATCCATACATATAGGCTTCCACACATCCATACTCACAAACTTATTTTTTTTAAAACATTATTAAGGATCTTTTAAGTCATGAGGTCAACCCATGGCTCACAGTAGAATAGTACCAAAACTAATTGTCGTATGTGGCAGCTGAGGTAACTGCACCGACAGGCAGATACACCCGAAACAGTGTAGCCCAAATGCAACAGAGCCGGAATACGCAGCAGTATTTCCGTCGCGAACGACGTCCGTTGTCATCACGCCTGCCTAGACTACGCAAGATAGCCCCTTTCTTGGAGAGCCCTACGCACATCAGTTGGCTTTCTACGACTATCATAGTGCTAATGTTGATATTATCTTTAACACTCAATTAATATTTTTTCGTATAAAAATTTCCCAATAAGAGGTTTATCCGGGATGAGCTATTAAACCGATTTTAACACAATTCTAAAATATAATTAAGATAAGACAACGTCTGTCTGGTTAAGTGATAGGGATGGATATAAAATATATAATATTTTACATCAATTTATGATCCATAGTAATATAATAAACGCTGAAATTATGTATGCGTTGAATGGCTGCTACGAGTTCGCAGATTCATATTTGCACGGATATTGACAAAATTTTGCATATGAATAGCAGGAATCCTAGAGAGAAACATAGGCTATTAAGCCTTAATGTATGTTCCCAAAGGATGAATAAAGTTAAGTAATATTCATAAAGTCTACAGGTCAGAGTCGCGAGCTATATTGATAGCTGCTGTTACACAACCAGGCATACGCATAGTGACTATGTCTAATGTGAAAAAGTTAGACTAGACTGAGTACAAACTCGAACACACGCCTGACATAGAAACAGAAAAATAACGTATACATGCTAAACACAACAATATCACACGCAGTAAATTTGAAACTGCGTACTTGTTTGCAATTACTTACTAAATGCGTTGTCCTCAAAAATTATATGTATGATAAATAGTCACGTCGAAGCGTAACTTATACGTAACTAATACATTTCAGATTCTGACAGACGAATTATGTATGAATTATAAATGAATTCAAGTTACTTTCAATTAAATTTTCCATTCATCTGGAATATTCCTGGTATTTTACCACATATCAAAGATCAGCTGTGCTGTGCTATTGTGTTATATGCGTATGTAAATAAGTGATTTATTTCTCTTTATTATGGTAAAACAAATATACATATATTGTAGAACAACAAATATATAAATAAATATCTTCAATATATTAGCCTCATGAGGATGCCACAGTTGGAACCCTAAAGCAAGAAGCTCGTATTAACATTGTAAATAAGTACTTGTTTTGTTGGTTGTTTGTAGTGCCTATATCATTAACTCAAATACAAACATAGTTTGTTTGTAGGGTTTGTAAGGGAAAATAGTTAAGCAATTTACGTATAGATTAAGTAAGAGTATAATAAAAGGAATTGCATCTGACATTACTAACAATCTTAATTCGAAAGGTTTTGCATATAGTCTTATCGGAAATCATTTGAGGAAACTTATGTCCAGTATTGGACGTATAGGACTGATGTAATGATGTTCGTATTTTATTAGTAAAAAAAATGCGTTACTTAAAATACTTTGAAAAAAATTCTCTGGTAATCGAAAGTCTATAGAAATTGAATGTTGACGCGTCAAATGACAACGCAGCATTAGCATGTAATAACATATACTACATACTTTGAGTAACAATAATGCTCACTTGCTATAGTAATTCTAGCTAGAATTATGTTTAAATGCTACAACGACAAAGCCTAAAATAAAATACAATATGAAAGAACCGCGTGATGGTGTTAGTATATTTTATGAATCCAATTCATATTTATTTCGATTGGATATTTACTTATTTTATATACATAATAGAACTAATTATAAACTACCTCAACCACGAGGAACCGCCAAAGTAGAATAGTACCTCCCACTGTACCAGGTGTCGTAAGAGGCGTCTAAGGTACTAGAACGTTGGTTCTGTACATTTTTTATGCAAAATTTTATAATTTAGCGTTTTTAATAATTATTTAAGATATGAAAAGGAAAATAAATCTTAAGACATCTAGACTTTAAGCCCAGATAATTAACTAATTTAATTCGAATGACCGTGTTAACCTAATAGGAAGATAAATATCCTTTTTACATCCCTAAGAATAAATACATAAAAACATTCCATCCCTTACTGTACATTTTCTCTGTACATTTTCCGCTAAGAAAAAGCATATTACGACATTCGCAGACCAGAAACAAAACTGTAGTAGCTTGCAAACTGCCGAACAATATTAAGTGACCTATTGCATTCTTAAATTGTAGAAGTTGTTTTTGTTATTAAAGGATTTATATAAAACCCGCCGCAGATTCACGCGAGTTCAATCAGGATAAAAAATAGCTATTGTGAGTTATCCCTAAGAGATAGACATATTCCATCACAAACTTTTTTGTAGACCTCTTTAAGGTGTATAATACACCACGTAGCACACTTTTTTTATCTACCTAGTCAAATTCAGCCAGCGTTTCCAATGTAATCGCAAAAAAAAAATGTTTACGACATTTACATTATAAAGTTCTGAAATTATCAGTGTATCCCTAAAAATTTTGCATGTATTAAATATATAAACCCTCCTCTCGAATCACTGTATCATAAAAAAAAACCGCATCATAATTCGTTCCTTAGTTTTAAAGATCTAAGCATACATAGAGATATATAATATAGAGACAGAGAAAGCGACTTTGTTTTATACTATGTACTGATGATTTATATACTTATGAAATGTAAACAATATCAAGAACAAAATTTGATGCCAAATAATATAATGCCAAAATACATAAGTCGTACGACGCCACTACATTGATATGTGTTATTCTAATCTAAATCTAAAATGATGACAACACTTATGACAACGTAAGTCAAAGTGAATCAGCTAGAAAATGAAGTTGATAATCGTTGGGTTGTTCCGTTTTCTCCGTTACTCTATACTCTATATATATATATATAAGTATAATGTATATATATAAGTGATTGCTCGCATTAATCTGCCATCTCGCGGTGTACTGCACGGCAGCGACCCGAGCGAAGGCTGCGCGGGCGTCCCACGATTATATAACCGTAGACAAACTCGGGCACGCCACAGATTGTATACCAACAATCGCCAACTTTTTATGATTGATCGCGGAATATCACGGGGCGATGCCTAAGTTTAAAAAAATACACAAAAATAAATAAACATTACGATATTCGCTATTGAAGAGTATACTTATACGTGTATCGTTAATAAAGTACTTGCGCTTATTAGTCGAGAGCCAGCGCGTTTCATGAGAAAGCACTTAGACAATTAAATATTTTCTCTCTTGTAGTACAATATAATCTTACAAGAAGTTCCTCCTAATAGGGGTCTTTGTCAGTCAAGTGGTCTGAATAAAATAATCAGATTAGAAGTCGTTCATTGATCACATAAGACTTAGGGGCCCGATCGTCTTATACGCTAAGGTCGGGTTCGATGTGCAGGAAAAAAATTATGAACATTTATGTTTCTTCTGTATCAGGGTGTTAAATATATGTTAATACATACATTTAAGCATAAGTAGTATATTTGTAATTCCTCTTTACCGTATCGGTAACATACGCGTCTTAAACTACTTATCTAGAACTTCTAGTATGAAGTTGTTTTTCTTTGGCAAAAAATATGTTCAACAAATATTCTTAAGTTAAAGTAATCTTAAATGCCAGGGATACAAAAATAGCAATCCGATTTAATTCTGCAAAATTAAACAACATGATACAAAAATCCAAAATTGTTTCCTGGCAACGGTGAGCAAGGATTGACCTTTGGTTAACAAACCACACGCTCAGCCAAAAATAAACACATATGTTGTACTACCTCCTTTCCATAAGGACATTTCGAAATTTAAACTATATCTTAAAAATATATATCGTCTATTGAGGTCATACGTTGCACTTTCTGGTGCGAAGTCTCCATTCGTTAACTTCTCGGCCATCGGTATACATTCTTGCCGTTCAGCGTGTGCAGGGAATAGCCCTGCACACTTGCAAATTCCAACATCCTGCAGACTCCAAGGATTGCCCTCTACTGAGGCACAGTAGAAGGCAATCCTCAGAGTGCAGTACAGCACAGTACAGTGCTTTAAGCGACTCAGCATGGAGTCAGGTCAACATGTAATGGACGTTGTACGAATAATATTAATATTATATTTGTAATGTTTTATATTAGACTATCAGCGCTCTGCAGTTACACCCGTGTAGTTTACTTTCTCAAAAGAATAAAGAGATAAAATATAGTTTATTAGCGACCCGCACCGGCTTCATTGTTGCTCATAATGTAACTTTTTAAAAGAGAAAGATTTCTTGAAATCCCTCCAACAGTTTTTGTGTTTACTTGTTACAAACATACGAAAATACAGTTTATAGACTTCCATTCCACTCTAATTCGTTTGAAAAACAATATAGCCCTTGTTACTCCAGAAGTGATACTAGATTAGATTAATGAGTTAATTTGCAAATCGGTTCAGCAGCTTTTTAACCTATTTGTTACTTATCAATATACAAGTATTTTCTCTTTATAATATTAATAAAGATACTACCATGGATACTTCTAAACCCATTTATGAGACGAGTATACATTTTCATAGTGTTATTAACAGAGTTCTAGGTGATAATTTACAGTTACCAAAAATTTTGTTAGATAAGCTGCTAAAATCATCAAACTTACTTACCTCCATGTCTATTTCTTTAGGGTTGGAACTATTACTAATATAAAAAACAATTTAAAAAGAATATCAGAATAAAAGCAAAAAGTATATATATATATATACTGTAAAAAATTTCAATTGTTTCATAATTGACACCTGTGTGCCATCAGAAAAGCAGAGATTGAATCTACACTTACTATACTTGCATTAGTTCTTTCATACACACTTGTTTATTCTTGATACTTCTGACCTGGTTAATGTTTTAATAACTCTTCCATTCAATAGATGGAAGAGTTAATATAGGACAATAATATTTTTTTAATAATCTTAAATAAAATGCTTTTTGTAAAATAGCAAAGTAATAAAGTACAAATATTGTACATCAATTTTATACAAAAAGTAATCTTCATGTCTCCTAAATTAAAGGATTCTTAAAAGATATACATACCCAAATGAAAATACAATACATTGCTAATATGCTGAAAGCTAAACTCTTTAACTCAAAAACCAATTTTGATAAAAATTTTAACCAAGGATACATATTGTATATGTAATATCAAACTGGATATTGAACACAAGGCATTGTAATAGGACATTTTACTGTGTGTTCCAACAGTTTTTTTGATAAGGCAAATGATGATTCCTTGAAGGAGTTTTAAGTTTTGCTTACAGATTTTATCAGTAAACTGGTAGTGATACAAACGGTGTCAGAGGGCCGTAAGGTCTGCAAATTATGTGACAACAAGCCTAGTTATTTTCATTTAATCTTATCAAACTTTATCATCAAACAATTAACATTATTATCGATTTATATTTAAATATCATTGTTAAAGTACATTGAATTTAATTTTAAGAATTACAGTTTTAATCTAATAGTATCTATATTAATAAAAGCACTGTTAACTTTAGTTAACTGGACACTAAGATATGAGAAAACAGTTTTAATTTTCTTGTTTTCTATAGCTTTAATTTTAGAGAATAATAGGAGAATTTAATATTTTTATTCAGTTGGAAAGATTTTAAAATCACCTTATAAAAACATGAAGATCTTTTATGAACCAACAAGTGGATATAACTATATTTCCAAACGGGAACTAAATGGTAAACATAAAAAAAATAAAATAAAGGCACTTAATTGTAAATTTTATTTTAGTATTTAAAATAATAATTTTAGGTTAGAAGTATATACTTCTAACCTATTATTTTACCTTCTAACCTACAGCTGTTTATGTTTCAAATCTACTAATCAAGCATATAGTATCATAAATCTATATTATTTTGATTGACTCCGTTTGCCTTTACCGTATACCTTTTATTTGAGATAATTATAAAATTAAATTGAGAAACACCGGAACAAAATACAAACGACATTTTGAGGTTATGTTTTTAAACTTTGTGTTACCTGCATAGAATCAGCACTTATGATCTCCGTCCCGAACTTATGAGCTAATTCAACACTTAACTTAGTTTTTCCTGTCCCTGTTGCACCTAAAATAATAACCATAGGGATTCGCGATTTCATAACAGACCGAAAAGCCATCTCGAAGGCTAGACACACGAACTTCACTATTATTATGGTTCAATTGACATTGACAGATAAAAACCTAACGTTTCGTTATACGTAGTGCATAAAGTTAAAACATTTTTTACATAGGCGGTTCAATAAACCACCCAATGATGAATTTGAGTTACCTCAGAGTATTAAGTATTTGATGTAATAATTTGATAAGCAAACATTTTCAACTTATCTCAATAATCAGACATTTACATTAATTTTAGCATTTCATTTACTTTGTTTTTTAAAAGGAAAAACATTATCATTTTTTATTAACGTATTAAGGCATTGACACCGAATGAGACTAAGAAATATAATATTTGTGAATATAGATGCAAATAATATTATTATGATTGGAAAAATGCAGTTTAGGTATCAAATATGACATCTGCAATAGTAATTCGTTAGGCGATGACCGAGTCTATGATAAAATCTGTTCTCTTGCATGTATTAATATTTTCAAAAGAAAATATTATCCTCAAGAATTACTATAATGATCTGCTTACGTATCAATATGTCAGTGATATTTAAGCAAGCCGGTAAAGATTAATGAGGTTTATGCTTTTATCCGGAATCGTCTTTACTCCTTCTTTTGAACAATTATAATAAAAGTTATATTTCTTAGTTTCTAAACATTAAATATTGGAATATAGCAGCCATCATTTTTATTATTGCACATAATAAAAGAAGTTCGTGTCTATTATAAACACGCTACTATAATGATGCATACACAATTGCATAACTGTATTCTACTTAAACAGTACCTATAAAAAGTAACTTGTCCTGGGCTGCACGGATAAAGGATGTTAGTTGATGACTATATGCCTCTGCGGCTTCTTTAAAGTGCTTGCGAAACTTTCTTCCTTTTACCACCAAAATAGCGCTTGCTTTATCCCTACTTCTACCAGTCCTTGATTATGACGATGCCGATATACACCTTACAGAGGATCAACTTGAGAAGCTTGAGCGTCTTTAAAACTTCTGTATAAGATTCATTTTCGGTTTACGTAAGTTTGATCATGTGTCAAACTTTCGTACCTACTAAGTTCAAATGGCTACCTATTCGACTTTGCAGGAACGCTCATGTCGTCTCTTTGCTATAAAAATCGCTCTGTGTTCCTTGGGGACAGCCAAGAAAAATCCCTAAGATCGTCAGAGAATTTATCACTCAAAATGCCTCCACATTCCACAAGCTTCTATAGCAAATCCTTTATACTCAAGCCGTTCGTTTGTGGAATGCGCTCCCCTTTGGAGTAAGATCTGCTCATTCTCTTTCTATTTTTAAGAGAATGGTGAAGGAGTATTATCTGTCACTTTGATTTTACTTTTTGATTCTGTAATTTTCCTTGTTCTGTAACTATATCTTTTATATGTATTTCAATGTATGTGTATGTTTGTATATACATATTTATGTGTATGTATATGTTTATATGTATGTATGTTTGTTTGTTGTATTAAATTAACCTCTAACTTCCACCAGCTTTAACATTATTTTTATCCATAGGTTGCCTGTACGAAATTGCATTTAGCGATAAGACCGCCTCTTGTACCTACTATTCCATGATTTTGTAACGTTCTTGTGTTGTTTTTCTTGGTGTACAATAGAGTATATTATTATTATAGCCTAAATAATATAATAGAGTTGTTTATTATAAAGATCACATGCAAAACTTTAATATCAGTAGAACTTCATCAAATTTAGCTTAGTGAATTCCAATGAATGTTAGTGAAATGAATATTAATCGTTAGCTATAAGAAACAGATGTGTGTAGTGCTTTTATTAAGTTTTTCTTTAGGCTTATATGATCAATACTAGTCTGAGCATGACAGAACTTTTTCTATCAATGCCAATTTAAATTCTAAAATAGTGTGTGTTTAGAGTGTACTATCTTGATTTTCTTATTATTTTTCAATTTATATCAAAGTAATGTTGGTTGGTACAAATTGTGGGGTGGTACAAATAAAATAAGTTATATATTTTTACAACCAAACCAGACAGGGCTAATAAAACTTCCTCCCCGAGTACCGCATGGTACGTAATAATCACAGAGCCAAATATTTAAACAGTCAATCCCACATTCAAATAGTATAAAAAATTACAATCAATTAGCCGACGTTTCGTAGCCCTGCCGTGGCCCAGCAATCATTTATTTCCATATTTAATGATTATCTTAACTTTCGGTACAGATAATTAAGGAACAAAAAACCAAAAAAAAAAAAGTTTCTCTCCATACAATTATAGGTTTCAGACAAAATTATACAGTTAAAATATAAGTACAGTATATATCCACAGCAATGATAGCGCCGCTTCAAAGATTGCAAAGTGCAATATTAATATTAGGCGGAATCTATTTTGCGCCGTGCATTCTCTGTAGCCGCGCGAGCGCAATCGCCGCCGGCAACAACTTACGTTTACAAACACCCAATCGAAACACACCGTAAATACGCATCTTCGATTTGTCCCGATCCTCCGGCGGCGGTAAGATGTTAATTACGTAAAGGATACTACCCAAAGAAAAATTATAAAAATTAACAGCTATAACATGACTTATCTATACCAACCTTATTTATAAAATTTACAAATCAAACGCTTAGTAAAATTTTCACGCTCCTATTTTTTTTTTTCATTTGGCAGTGGTGGAAATGTGCCTTGTCACAATATTTCAATATTATTCCTTCGTTATCGTATAATGTTCTGTCTACCGAATATAAAGCTGTTGTCTTAGCATAATTAAATGTTTATCTACTGACTTTTCCCTAAATGTAATCTAACCTCTCACACGCTGGGTCATATCACCGATAAAGCCGATTTCACTTTCGGATAACTAAATCATTATTATTTATGTCAAAGCTAAGAATAACAAAAATTAAATGCAGGTACAATATTCGAGAATTCGTAACTCTCTAGTAAAGAAAAACTAAACAATTACTAGAAAAAAAACTCGTTTACAAAAAAAATGATGACATATATCTATGACCTATTCCCTAGTATTTACAATTTACATCTAGTGGAAACTGCGAATCTTTAACACGATAACTATAGACTTCTTGTAACCACTACTTAGAACAACGCTATATACCTACATAGTTATGTAATATATCTCACAGAAAAATATTTCTTGCAACTAATTCGAGTATAAACCTAATATATATAATTTTTATATATGTACATAGCAAGGCACATTCCGCACACAATTAAAGCCTTCGAACGTACAAAACCGCAGACTATGTGCTTGATAAAACATCAACTTCTAAATAATTCCCACCTGATCAGTAAAATAAAAAAATCCACATTCTTATTTGTCGTCCAAAAAAATCATTCAATTGTTAATTGATTCTTTTATCTTTCTGGCCAGGCCTGTCTATCGATTACATTACTAACTTACTGCAATAAAAATATCATAAAGAAAAATGCACAATTTACTATTAGTAGGTACTATGAGGAACTATGTCTTGGTTATATTTTAATATTAAAAAATCCTTTTGGATTCACCAGAAATTATAGATTTTGATGTTGTTATCAAAATACACAGTCTATTTTATTTATAATCAGCCATTTGTTATGAGATTGTATTCACTGTATGTACGTCAACAGAACAATATAATTTTGAATGTTACGGTTATCCATTATTATTCAATAATTGCGTGCATTTTATTTCCGAGAAGCGAAATAAATTTGAAAAAGAATTGTATAGAACGAACACTAAGCGATGTATATGTGTATGACATGACGTATTTATACAAATCTATTAATTATACAAATATGAAAAGTGCAAACGTTTACCCTTCTAGCATGCGATCGATACTTTATGCATCAGGCTTAATTTAATCAGACCCGAATCAGAGGTTAACCATATTGTATGAAAGTCGCGTGCGCACACCAGATCCCTGATACAATATATAACTTTTTAAATACATCGTATTAGTCATTGTATTAATTCAACGGTTCATTTCATGTATAAAAGCAGCTGGTGCAACATTATTTCTGTGTATAATATTTCAATCGTTTCAAAAATGGTCCAATTGTAACAATTCCAACGTTGTTATTAAAATATCGTTCGGAGTTAATCGCGTGACTAAAATGTAAAAACATTAAAAATTGTTAAAATTCACTAGATACGAGTAACAAAACACTACAAAAACCGTAAGCGAGCTAACCTAAATATAGTTCTTTCATAATATCAACCTCATGTTGTCGAGACGCGGGTCGAAAAAAAGTCCTACGAATCGGGCCGAAACATATAAATGGCCAATCATCGTCGACGGCCACCTTTCCGCCGACGCCTTCCTACACTACCTTCGCACTCCCCGTAACAGCGATGATATAATCGGTTGACCCTGCATCGGGGAGTCGGGCCTGGCAACACCCCGGGTCTACGACCCACATTCGTCGTTCGGTCGACGCTCTGCTATCACGAGAGGCGACCACTTGCTGCCAAGGACCACAATCCAAACCATCACATAAACAATTATAAACCTAAGGCGCGACACAGCACAGCTCGACTAATTTGTAGGGTCCAGTAAAAAATCTAAGCAATATCCGAAACAATACAATTCGTCAATGTCATCTCATTTAGGAATTTGTCAACACGGAATAAATTTGTAATGTGCTATGTCAACTATGTATATTTTATTGATAATTCAAAAACATTTTAGAGGTATAACCAGTCTACAAGTTCACGAAGCAGTCTGTAACTATTAAGATATTTTACTGAAGACCTAGGATTTATTGTTAACAACAGCTTTATGGCTCACTTTGGCACTGCAAAATATCGTTTGAGCAAAACCAACCCACAGTTATTGCTTCTCAGCTACATACATCACTGACGGTACGTTCCCACAGAAGCAGAGTAAGCCGTAAAAGCTGACTTCCTTTGAATATAACAAATTCCAAGTATAATATAGGACTCCACTCTTAAAAGACTTCGATACGTACAATTTCGCAAACGATGCGGTCCCAGAGGTGCCGCATTTACAATAGAAAAATGCTGAACGTTAATCAGTTCAGCAGCGACTTACATATAGTAAACAGTTCGTAAGTGTCACATAGAGTAAATAAACTCTGGCAGTTCCTCTCTTGAAAGCTCGGAACAGAACAATTGCCAACTTTTGATATCACCAGCTGATTCAGTACGCACGATAACGAGCTGAGAGCGTTGTTCTTAGCTTTTTCAGCTTCGAAATCAACTTACTCTGCTGTTTTTTGAGGATTTCTCTTTGCATGTCTTCCTCACGCATCTTGTGGCACAGAGCGGCGGCCTCGCGGAGTATCACGACTTTGGGCGCGCGTTCCTTGTCTCTCGTCGCTGGTATTTGTTTCTTCAGCTCATCGAACAGGTTTTTGAGACCTATGCGGCGAAGGCGCTCCATGTCATTGTGTATTGATCGACGTTCGATCTCGGGGGAATCACCCTCAGAGTCTGTATCGGTGTTGGAACGACGGCCGCGACGTCCGGGGCCTCGCGTGCGACGCCGTTGGACAGACCCGCTACTGACCACATTAGTAGGCGGTATGAGGCGTTTTCTGGCGACAGGTCGCGGCGAGCGAGGCGACATGGCAGACGCCACCGTGCGCTGGAAGTGCTGGCGCTCTTGGACTGATGGAGCTCGGGGAAAAGCATCTGTGCGCACGTGAGCACTCGCCAGTGTTTGCGGCGACGACGAAGTGCCGACGGAAACCACATCAATTTCCTCTTCTGAAACAATTGAGAAAAAATTTAGCGTTACACTCCTAATTTGTACACGCAAATAGAAAATGCAGATGTCCGAATGCCCGCATTAAAATCTGCGAACTTCGCATAGTTCCATTCATAATACGTTCGCATCACCATAAAAGGCGGGCGCCGATTGTCATTCCGCATCTATACACAACTACGGGATTAGATCTAGGCTGGGAGACGAGATGCGACTGCAGTAGTCAGGTACGCGGGAAGGGGTGGGGGAGGAACACGGAAGGGGGGAGGGCGTCGACCCCATCGTACTACCGCAGCGTCTGCCGTCATCGATCCAGACGCCTGACGTCACGGCGCGCCATTCGCGCCAAAACGAGAGCGCGTGCGCGTTTCGCTGCGGCAGCGCCCGCACTCAATGGACTCCGGATTATCAAGCGGTGGACACGCTTTCCGGCCTTCGCTCCTACCATTTAACAAAGCGCCACATCGGAATTAACTGTCACGCGACGGCCGCACGATAGCGCCGCTCCTACCTAAGCTACGTTAGCGAATGGTATATGCTACCTTACATTGGCGCTTCATTAGGTCATGCACATATGAGCGACTGCATATTTATAATAAAAATGTAAGAAACGTACGGAGTTGCATGGCGTCAAAAGTAACTGCCTCAACACGGGCGTTTCTCTACTATAATATTCCTGCTTTTTCTAGAACCAGAGTCATGGGACGTAAGGCTCCCAAATGAGCAGGTTAATAAAAGCCAGCGGAACAAAGGTGCGGAAATGCCGTCTGTTTCAGTAGATTTAGCAATGCAGGGGAAAGAGTGCTGAGGAAGCGTGGTCGCAGTTTCTATGAATGAGTCGGCAGGCACGGAGTCGTGTTCGAGATCATGTTGCAAGTGTCACGGTGCGGATGTGGACGGTTGCCCGCGTCGTGTTTACGCGTTTCTGCATATTTCGCGGAATATGTCGCATGCGACTACACTATCTGGTTACACCAACAAATAATTATGTCAGCGGTTCATTGTGATTAAAGGTTACCGGCTCAGCTGCAGTGAACGCACGCAATTTACGTAGCCGACAAGGACGAGAATTTCCTATTACATCTCAACGGTGCCGGCTGGAAATAGAAACCAGTTACGTGGGCAGCTGTTCGATACGAAACGGTATGCGAGTCAGGGACGCTCGGGAAATAGGTTTTGCAACTACGCAGATTAGAGAAAAAAGCTACGCAGCGGACCAGACACATTATCTACCTAGGCGACGATAAATTTATACACCAACGCGATCTTTTTGCACGATTTCCGCATAGTTACGCGGTCGCTTATCGTGGCCGCGCGTCGATCTAATTCGAGGATGGGCGCCCGTCGTCAAACCCGCTCACGTGTCTAAAAGTAGGCGTAGTTGGGTAGGGCTGCCTATTTACCGGCGTCTTTTACGGGACCCTCTTAAAGTCATTCTCTTAAAAAGTGGAGAAAGTCTAGTAAGAGACAAGTGGCAACCCTAGAAACAGGGCTTGTGTGCTAGAGTCGATTTACACGCGACGATTTCCTCCCGGCGCCAACGCGATTAACAGTCGCCGTATTTGTTTCAAGCTCTGCGTGTAAGTGATATGGGCTGTATTGTCGCGGTGCGCCGCCGAGCTTCGGTCTAGTGCATATCTATTATATCGCCATCTGCGGCCGTTCCAATTTTAAACGATACCAGAGATAATCCGCGTTCTACTGTCAGTTCAAGCGATCGGCACCTTAAAAAAATCCCGCGAGATTTCGCGATCGCCATGTCAGCTACATTCCTGTACCGAACAAACAAGGAACTCGAGAAGTTTTCTCATGGCAACCTAATACTTAGATACATTGAGATTAATCTCGGAACAATATAAAGTTGGGATCGGCAGTGAATCATAAGTTCCGGGCATTATTCGACGTGCAGAGAAAGCTATCTCCGTGATAATAAATAAGAAAATGTTCTTGTTAATTCTGTCTATTCATCTTGGAATTCCAAAAAGTAATGAAATTGCTTGCTTCCCGCTGCCTTGGATTGGTAACCGGCTTCTTTTTTTCGGGGTCTGACGCGCAGGTGTTGAAGCAAAAAATGCAAAGAAAGAGGAATGTCTACAATATCGTTGAGTGTGACCTGCTACCACGAGGGTTGGCCATGGTTGGCTGGCGGCGGCAAACAGGGCAAGTTCACTGGCATTTCAGTACGATAATTCAAAATGATCGTGACGCGCTAGGCGCACGCCATCTACAGCATGCTCTTTTGCGGCGTTTAATTATGAAAATATTCCAGCATACTTTAAAAAAAAAGTAGTTTATTATTTGTGCCAACATGCAGGTGTTATTTATATTCGTCATTTATACTAACAAGCAAACGCGCCAACGTTTTAAAACCGTTAAAAGTTATTACATAAGACTTTTTCGATTGCAAGTTGATATCGCGCACGTAGACAAAATGTACGTGTTGTAAGCACCAGCAGTAGTAATTTCTTTATCCGAAGGATATTTATCGCTGTGATAACGATAATCCAATACGTTATCAATTCTCGTACTTGTTTCAGTGCAGGTGTGAAACTTTTGACCTATATTTTGACAGTTGTAAAAACAATAGCTAGTTCGAATAAATATTTTCCAACTCAACCTGTACAACGCTTGAGCAAGAATAGCTGTAAGGCAATGCTAATTGGTCAGATGCAACTAGTTTAATGAGTCGCTGCTTTCATATTGAATTTTCTCTGTATCCGAAACAGATTGGAAATGGGTTGACCATCTGATTCATTAATACACGCCTCACCATAAAGAGTTATTTCAGATGTATTACGCAACTCGGAAAGTCGGTCATCTGGCCGGTGGTAACCACTAGATATCGGCTGGCTGTTAAAATAGCCGGTGTAATTTATGAGTATGGCTTGTACGGTGGATCGATTGAGCGTTCGCACCATCGGTTGACCTTGGCGAGTCCGCGGGAAGTTCACGGACGCGGCAAACGCCAAAAAGAACGTGACGCAACATTTTTTTATTGGCCATTAATAAGCGGAAGACGCGGTCACATGCCTACACGCACGAGAGCAAACGATTGTCTATTATTTTATTTCCAGTTTGCCATATTAGGGCTTTGTACAACGCGTCAAATACATGCGTGCCCATCGACCGTGAAATCCAAGACTCCATAGTTTTGTTAATTAGATTCATTAAATAATATTTGATTTGAACCAACATTGTCTAACGAATATCTTTAATAAAAAATAAAAATTTATTCAGTTACAAAATGGCGTAGGTTACTGTCCTCGTTCGAAAACCAACAGTTTCGATTTCCAAACTTAAATAATAATGACAACCTTGACTTTTGACAACACTAGCGGGATCTCCGAAACTTTGCGATCTCAGTTGACATTTCCGGAATAATAAAAAATTCTAATCGTAGACTTATGGCGCACGTTACGAATACAGGTTTCCCAAAAGTGTCTCCTAGATTATTTTTTATTCACGTATTACGCAATGGAAAATAACCAGATATTTATTATCTATTAATTAAATTCCCCTGAAGCGAAAACGACCCATGATTAGGAGATCAAGGAGTAGCGTGAATTTATCTTGTTGCGATGTCGGTTTATCGCTCACATCCTACTGTGAGTATTTTTTTCAATGATAAGACAATACAAATTTATGTTAGGGTGTCATATTGTATTATTGTTATCGGCATTGATAAGTAGGCAAGGCCACAGAGGCCAAGAAGGCATGCTTTGCAAACCCGCCTAAAGTTCCCGATGATTTAATATATCTGAATGCATATTTCTGTAACGATAACGTGAAGGTCGTTTTCACTACTGGCGCGTGAGTTGGCGGTACTTACTCGTACATTGCTAAGTTTATCAGTGAAATGATAAGGATATAAGTCAGATTGGTATGGCGCCGCCAAGACCTATCATTTTTTTTCAAGACAGACAAGAGAGACTTTTTTTCAAGAGACAAGAATTTACGTACACGCCATTTCTTAGCATAAAGTAATTATATAGAATATCTAAATGGAACTGAACACGATATTAATTTTCTTAATTTTTTTGCTATAGCATTATCAACGTTGTACTTATCATAGGCCAAGTGTCAGTTAGTTGGACCGGGGCTAAGTGGGCCAAGCACCCACCTGAGGCTAAGTTAGGCCTACTAGCAACATTCAGGTCGTATTTATTGGTAACTATCAAATATACTAGTATATGTACTGCGAAATAGCTTTAACTACGCTGCCAATTATTGCGCATAGTAACTCGATAAAACAATCAATGTTTACCTAAAAACTGAGATATATGTATTTTTATCGATACACGTCCAATTTAATAGTTTGTAATGAATCTTCATCATTATATGTATTATTCCACATATAGCATCTAGCCGGTTATGAGAGCAGTAAACTATGTAGGAAGTCAGACAGTCAGTACCTAGGTTAAACTTTTTACTTAAATTCCTACATTGGGGTTAACGCTAAAATTTCGCTGGCCAGAGCGGCCGTAGAAACGGGCACATAGCCTTGGCTTACCTACTGATTGATACCAATGTGCTTAGGACCGGCCGAACCGGATCTAAGCGCCCTAAATTGCCCTTATAGGAATATTGAACTCACAATTCAAAACTAAACCATTGCTCCACATCGCGGCCGATATTTAAATGCCATATATCATAAGATTGTAGTGTGTCGAGATAAGTCAACTGCAACCTACTAGGTGTGTGAACCGCATTCTAGATTTATTGAGACAACTCAACGAAGACCTAAATAAAACCAGAAATAGTAAAAACTACCGATAAATTTCTAATACACCTCAAATATCGCGATTGATACTACTACATGGAGCATATGTATGCACTCGGCGTATGCACAGTAAATAGACCGCTATCAAAATTATCGTGATAACGTAAAGGCATCGCACAACAGACGCATAGTAAATTGGCGCGAAAATGTGACAACTTTGACCGCCATTGCTGGCGTATTGTGTACCTATGAACAGGCTGGTATGTACGTAGCGATAAAAACTGCGCAGGCGTAGTAAATTTTTACCGCGCTCGCCTAGTGATGTGACGAGGCGCTTCACGAATCTTACAATCGAAATCGAGCTAGAATATTTAAATTAATTTGAATATCCCACGTACTCTGTTCATGAATTATTCTAAACTCAACGTCTTATTGGAATCAAAAGTGATTACTTAATTTTCAAAGTACTTGGTAGTGAGCGATTTCGAACCGCGATTATTGGAGATGCTGTCTATCAAATTGTCGTCCAATCCAACTAGACATGAGAGTACCAAGTTATATTATAAACCGGTTCGGCGGGTAAGCAAGCTTTACTTCAATGAGATTCCATTTCATTCCGTTGCATTCTTATACGAATAACGGACTAAGACCGGGCAAGACTGTCGGGGCAACTGTAAACTCGGTTTGTTTTAGTTTTAATTGGCTATCAGTTGAGATTAACATTGTCGATTGTGTTCAATCTACACAAATTAACGTCATGTTTATTTGATTAGAGACATAAATAAATCAGAACGTAAACAAACTATTATATTTCTATGGAGTACATTTTCATTGCGACCTCACTATTCATCATTGGTTATGTTATGATACCTAATCGCTGTATTCAAGCGATAATAACATTACAATGTATTCGACTCGCTTAGAGGTTTGAGTTACTTCCTATAACCACTTTACGTAAGTCACGTAAGATTTACAATATATATTACGATTAATTCACAGCAAATATCGTGCCTTTAAAACGATAACTTAAATTAATTTAAATAGATATATATTTTGTAACAAAACTGCATGCACAAGTATATTAACCCTGCAGACTTAACGGGAAGCTGTAACTCGCATGTTTGAGATGCGTCAAGGTCATAACGTTTCGGTCGATGTACCGGCGACCTTACATTTGTCCCAATCCCGGCACACAAGGGGCCACTCAAAGTACATAAGTGTGGAAACAACATTAATCTGTATTCTAATTAAGCGCGTCAATCCCGTGAGATGAGGCTCGAGTGCGAAGGTTGCGCAATCTGACATTAAGGAAGGTTGGGGCTTGGGGTGTTCAAGGTCGCAATGGCCGAAGGTTCCGGAAGAACGGAGCCCGGGTGCGTCTAGACGCGGCGGGGGCGCGGGTAGCCGGTCGATACGCAGTTTCCCGCGCTCCGCACGACGCCTGCGTCCTCGCGATCCCTACCCAACTAAACTTACCCGCGTTTATTGCAAGAACCTACCACTTCGCTAATTGTTTGCGTAAGCTACAGATCATTTAGCCTATCCCTCATACAGAAAACAAATGAGCGTAATACTTTAGCGATTAACTAAATACTAATTTAACATCTTCCTATTACCATATTTTATACTGCGCGTCTTACATACTCGAACCTAATATTAATAAAACTAAATATGAAAGGGCATGGAAGCGCAAATAAAAGACTTAATAAAAATAAACGATGTCGATATTGGGCCAATCGGTGTCGTTTTGTTGTATCTGCGGATTTTCAATAAGCCGTGGCCCTGATGCCGGCACTATTTGAATTTCAAATTATTGAACTAGACGAAATATTCCGCGTTTTGGAGGAATTTAAAAATTTAATATTGCACATTTATGTTCTTAAGAGCGCTATTTTACGAGACATATACGCCCAAAATCCATACACACAAACAAAAATAGTAATCTTTTAATGTTTGAATATGTAGAGATTTGAGCACTTAGAAAAATGATAAGTGAAAGTTGACTAACCTGATTCACAGGAGTCAGACGGTGTCTGTACGCCAAGATTGTCAAATTGTTGCCGGGCCGTGTAGGAATGGTCGGCGGCGACCGCAGCAGAATCTCTCAGGAGCCGAAGGGCAGTGCCAGCTACGTCAACTGAATGCCGGAACTGAGGTGGCTCATCGCCGTCCAGTGAAGGCGGAGTTTCAGGCCTGGCTGGGGACATATTGTCCCGTCGCAGCAAACTCTGTCCCGGGGTGGTGTCTTCGAAGTCAGCTGGCACAAAAGTGTTCCCAGGATGTCCCGAATCAACGCACGACCCAGCCCACATACAGTCATGATGAACTATATTCTCTACATGTATTTCTTCTGTTTCTTCTGGTGCCTCGGTGATCCTCCAATCTTCTACTTCATTCTCAACTACCAAGTTTTGGACCTCCTCTGCCGGGACCAGATCCAGTCTTTCTGCTTCGTACCAAAATTCCGAAGTCTCTGTCAGCCGCATGGACTCTTCGTCCAGCGTCTCCCATATATCGAATGCGAGTATGTTGGCGTCGATTTCAGGCGACATTTTTAAAATATAACTAAAGACTAACTAAGTTTTAAAGCTAAGACGAACTCGTCGATATCACAGTGCCCCTTATCACAGGGACGATGCGCGCGATGGGTTCAACGCACACCGTCTGCAACAAAACAAAATAATCTATTAATTATTGCAATAATTTTATTCACTTAAAAAAAATTCAAAGACGAAGTACTTGATGAAGTTAAAGTAAAAAAAATTAAAATCACTGATAATCACGAATTAAAAAAAATATTAGTCTAAATATTGTTTTACCTTGTTGTCTTTTTAAAATAAAAATTTAAGTCACTATTGATGAAGTCCACTTATGAATGAACCGACTCAGTTACAAACTAAAACACGAATGTTGTTAAAAACCCGTAAAAATATTTAAATACGACTAGAAAGTTTCAAACACAAGGGGTGTTGACCCCCTTGTATTTACAAACAAGTCTGAATCGCAAACTAGGAGGTGACACTTGTGAGGAAGTGCCCACTGCGAAGCCAGAAAGTAGACTGAAGTCTGGATACGAAATCGTACAGTTTTAAAGAGTTCTTTGGCCTTGAACGTTATCCCACTTTTGTCTAACAACAATTAGTCATTGTCCTGGCACAACCCCCGCACCTTTTTTTTCCCAGTTTTCTACCTGAGTCGGCCCTATGCCGGGTCGGCGAATTATTTCGACGTACATATCGGAGACAGGTAGAAATTTCCGCAAAATCTGTTTTTGTTTACAAGCACATAATGGCGCGAAATAGTGTTTACTAATAAAACAATTTACGTGTGTAATATTTTTCCACATTTGCTATTTGAAGAACATAACCAATATATAAATATTTTGACTTAGAACAAATAATTTTTTTTTCGGCCAAAGTGAAATTCCGTGATTTTACTCGTATTGCGAAATAACAATCGAATTTGATGAACATAAAAATTAGTAAATACAGCAAAAATTATAAGTACCTCCTTAATGGAATATATGAAAATTTTTGATACCTCTTAACGTGATTTTTTTTCTAAAAATAATATTAGTTTAATAATTTATTAAATTTTATTTGAATAAAAAAATTATGATATTCGAATAAGGGCCTTTACAATAAATCTTTGCTTCAAAATGAGGAATATTTAATTTGTAGAAAAGAATTGATATATTTTTAAATTTTAAAATTAATTACTATAGATTCAAAATAACATCAGTTTAAGCCCCTAGCATCAAAAAAATGTAAGAACATACTGATTTCTTTTAAAATAATGAATGAAGCGTACTATTTTATAATTACATGTGTTGTATATTTATCACAAAAATATAAAACAAAAATAACATTACATAAGTTGCCATTAAATAATTTTAAAATATATCATTATTGTATAATCTCCGCAAATATTGTTTGAATGTATTAATTTTGTTTCTAAAAATGTTGTAATATTTTTCAATATTACGTAACAGAAAATTAAAAGTGGCAATGTTTATATTGACAGTAAACAATGTAGTTTTATTACATGTAATTGAACCTACTTGCACTTCTAAATGCCGACGAGCCGAGATAAAAAAAAGAAATGATGCTTATAACATATTGCATATTGAACTAATTCACAATTCTTGAATTAAGATTGATTTGTGCGGGAAAAGTTATTAGAGCGCCGGTAATATATATACAGAAGTAGGTACATTAGGTACACTACGGTTTACCGGCAACGCCCCGAGCCGGCCGGCAGATTTCCTTGCAGAAAGAATTGCACAAGTACCCACAACAAATTGTTATAAATAAGAAACCTTTGCAATAATCACTACTTATTTATATCACTTTTAACTATTAAATCACTCACCAAAAAAAGTTTGTGCAAAACGCAATCCGAACGAAGCGACGAATTACACAATTTTAGGTACACAAGATTCTTCAGAATCTTCGACAAAGTTTTTTCCGTACACACTGCGTAACACTCACTGAGAATATGCGGTCGGTTATACAGTGTAAATTATTAAATACGCTTCTTCCGAGACCTCCGATTGAGTTTGTCAAACACTGAAACATTATTCGAGAGCCGGCCGGTGCGAAGGTTTGCCGCGCGTGCGTCTCTTATGCCGCCGTTACACGACTGATCGTGGCTAGCCGACTACTTGGCGGCCGGCGCGGAGGCCGCGCGAGTAGCCACGCCGTCCCCCGCCCCGCACCCCGCGCGCGCAGTTCGATGCCATTCACGATTTTATTTCTCTGAAAATACGCTTTGCCGTAATGATATTTCGCGCTGACAGCCTATATTGGCGCTAGTATTCAATATAGTATCATGTTTGATACTTCGGTTGCATGATTTCGGCGGTTTAGTGGGTAGAAGCCGGTGTCGCGCCGGGTGGTGAGGTGGGGGGTGTATCGTAGAAGGAAATCAGCGCAGCAGCGGCATTCAAAGAATACCTACGAGCGTTGGTAGTGTGGGTGTTTTTAGTAGTGTGAGTGAAAGGCGCGGTTTTGTAGGAAGAAAATGGAGGAGGCGCAGCACCGCGCAGTTAGCCCAAGCTATATCACTATCACTCGGCCGTCGGCCGTCGCAACGGGGGCACGTATCGCTCGTTTTTCCGAGCAAAAACTCGCCGCAGCTAGTCGGTCGTCATTCTCAGATTCGTCAGAGCTTATGGTGCGAAGCAGAAATGCCTCAGCGGTTCTGATGAATTGCTTCGTTTTATTTATTGAACGTCTTGACCGCAAACAATTAGCGGCGTCTTACTCTCAACTCAAGTTAGGTCTTGGAATGTCGAGACTGAGTTTGTACCTCCGCGTAACTAATTTTCAAACTTAATGGATGTCTTGTATGCTCATCCGTCTGGATGTTTATTTGCTTTAGAAAAACAAAACAGGAAGGTACATTTCAAGTAGTTAAAATACAATTCTTTTTTTTATTTAATTTACATCCAAATTTTATTATGTGTTAAGGTAATTTTTACCTTTGTTATTGGGTCAGAATTCCTACAAACAAACATGTTTTTAAAAAATTTTGTCGGAGTCTTGTTTACATTTATTCAAAGGCGATTTGGTTTTTGTGTGCATTTATTTACAATAAATAAAAATAAATGAGTAAATAAAATAAATTATTTGTAAAATATTAGTCATAAAAAAGCAAATATTTATTTTAAACCTTATTATGTTTTCTTTAAAATAAGGCCGTTATATTTTAGAAGAGAAAAAGTCCGACAAAAATTTACTGTTTTATATCTAGAGCATCTGCGAGACGCTTCCTTCCGTCTACCCAACCCTTCCGAATTCGCTTTGTTATTGCAACCGTAAAAAATTAGATCACACTAGCCCTGGTAACAACCCTTAGCAAGCGCCCTTCAATTAATTTCACATTCATAAACCCTTGCCAACAAAAAAATTTGAAGCAGGAAGCATAAAATACATTCAGAATATATGTAACTAGCTACCTGTCAAATAATGATACGTAACCTACAATTTCTTTTTTACCCCAAAGAACGTAATCCCATTTCCTATATAAAAAGTAAAGTAGGGACTTCTCTATAACATAAGAGGGTTACTCTCAAACTCGTTAAATCACATTTGTTATATTGTCTAGGGTTAGAGTAACTTTGATTTTTTTAACACGTCACTATTATTTTGACAAGTGAGGTGATGCTACGATCAAAGTGGACAAAACACAATGCCGGAGCCATTAACTTCTAACGTTCCAACAATGCAGCGCGATCGTAAAGTATAGAATAATGCATCGTCCGTGACATTTTTATTAGCTACATAAAATCCTAATTGGAATAAATTTATTCACACCTACTTATATATTTCCTAATAAACACATAATTGATACTAAGGGATACCGCACAATGGAAGTTACTTACTTTTAATGATGCTGTTACAATATTAAGACTTAAATAATGTCATGGCAGTGAGTCACTAACTAATTATAACGATTGCAGTGCATTATGTTATGTATTAATTATACTAAAATAAATGCATCCATAAATCTCAATTAATAATATGAATGGTAAATTGGATGAATTATTAAATTATAGAAGTTAAATAATGGTACATCATTATGATTTTTTTTGTGCATACTGTTTAGATGAAGGGAGGAAGCAATTAAAGAAACTAAATAAAAAATCTACAAACAATCGAAATGAAAAAAACTCGATGCTCGTACCCCTAATATATAAATTAATAAAATCATGTCAACTGACAATTTGTCACAACAGAAAGGGATTATCCTCATTAAGTGTTAGAAAGTGTCATAATCCTCCTTTTATTAGTCCTTTTTAGAAAGTCACCAAAAAAAATAATAAAGTGACACTTTATAAAGCGAGTGGATGGACTCGTTACTTTATATTTTTAACACGTGAATAACTGTCGCATTCACAAAAAAAGGGCGATTTACCTGAAATATTTATTTAAATATGCCTTTCCGTGGAAACGATTAATGGAACAATTTAGAGAGCCCTCTCATTGTAAACATATTGTTGACATCAATTTTAATAACTGTAATTATTTAATGTGTATGTGTTCACTGTATAATTATTAATTATAATTTTAATAATTGTATAATTTCAATGCAAATACTTGCTTTTTTCGTTTTTATTTAATCACATTCATATATTTTTTTTAATTTAGGATAATGTATAAAATGTCTAGGTATAGGATTAGAAAGCAAACAACATTTATTGGTTTATGAAATTTTGAGTTTTATTTCCGTTTGCTTTGGGTTGGGATAGTTGTATATTACGTTAAGGATAGGCCAAAAGAATCTCCCTTACGAAGTTTAATATAGAAGATTAATATTACTTAATATCTAATACATGTGCCGAATCATCAAATGTTGCAGGGCACTGGATAGTTTGAGACGCGAGTGAATTTAGGACAGCCGTCAACTAGAACATAAAAATAAATATATATTATTTATAAATTATTTAACTTACCCTAATATTATTGCTGTTTTGTCTTGAAAACAGGAAATGTCCCAGCCATCGGACATCGGACGGATATAAGTACTACTGAATCTGCAGCGTCATAAAAAAACCCAATTCCGGGAACAATTTCAGCAAACACCGCCGTATGACCATGTGTGTGATATTTTTAATTCATGAATCAAACGCATTGCGCATGCGCCTCCGACGCGACCGTTTCTGCACAATAACCACCAAAAGACTGGCACTTATTCTGGAACTGGCTAATTTCATATTTAAATTTTATTACACAACACATGCTACAAAAATTTAATTTGCCTTTAATCATTTCAAATTAGTAAATTACAATTATTACAAAGTAATTAATTACGCATTTTATGTAATTATGAATTGAAATTATGTGTATTATTCTATCTGTCTCTAATTTATTAATGGACAATAATTAAATACTAAAATTTTAAAGTCATTAGATAAACGATTACAATGACATCTTATTTATACTTAGACTGCATAAATTAACACATCCTCTATTAAATGTTAATATAAAAGAATTACTTAGAAGACAACCTGATGTATGCCAGCATAAGAACACTAAACCAGCCTTGATAAGAAGATTCTTTTGTTATCAAGGAGGATATCTATACAATAAAATCCATAAAATTCTGTCAATTGTTTCAAAAAGCAGCAAAGAGCTGAAAAAGGACGTTTCTAAATGCTAAGTTTAAACTATGATGACCCCCCGAAATAATTGTTAAAACATAATTAACAGAAATACTACAGTAACACAAATAACCAAGTAAGAGTATATTATAGTATCAATATTAACTACTTTAATGAATACATATATCCACGCACACACACAAAAACATAGACACACACACACACACCCACAGACAATAACACAAACACACTCAAAATACCATAAAGATTCCCAATTACAAAAGATTCCCAATTTCTTATTTTTATAAGAAGTGATACATACACTAATATAAAGTACCTATATATTGTTGTACCGGTAGGGAGGCCTGGTGATTTGAAAATTACAAGCTTAGTAAACTAAGTTTAGTTTGGGACTCCAGTCTCCACCGCACTTGAAGCTTGACTTAAGTACTTCAATATATATATAAGTTATTGTAAATTAGTTCTGAAGTGTGAAGGAGAAAATAAATATTATTTTTATAATTATTTCTTTAGATGTTTAAGTCATAGTTCAGTGATTACGGACAGCACCGCTGCACTTTGAATCAGACATCTTTAAGAAAATGTACAGTTCAATGAACCCAGGTGTCGAGTTAGTATGTAATGGGGAGACGATGTCTGGTGGGGAATCAAAGCAATAGGGGATCGCGAGTCTCAGCGATTATCTACCCAGCAAAATACGTTACAATAATATCTGCAAGCACGCACACACAAGCAGAATATCATATGTAATAGCTCAAATTATAAACAAAAACGTTCAAGTTTGTATTTAATTGATGAATGATGAATGATGAAAATACTTTGCCATAAGACGGTAGAAACTATTTCAAAACGAGATCTACTAAGGAGATGCGTCGAAATGACTAAAGATCATGGAAATTACATAGCAAGTCAATTAACTTTAAACAATCTCTATTAAGCCGTGAAATATCGGCAAAGTAGGATAGTTCTACTGCACTAAGGTGACGTAAGAGGACTAGAGCACCAGAAATGACAATAGCCATCTGAAATAGTGCAGCTCGAGGTCGGCGATGGGCAGCAGCATCCCCGACGCGAAAGCTGTGCTCTGCGATTACCAACAATTATGCCCAGCGCGGCAGTTATGGGTAAAATACTTATTTTCTTGGAGAAGCCTATGTCCAGCAGTGGACTTCCAATGGCTGGTATGATGATCTCTATTAATGAACAATTTTCTATTAGCTCCAGCATATGGACTTGCGACGATTGCCGTTTGATGCGGTCCGGTCGCTTCCGGGACAGAGTACATTTTTTTGCACCAACGCGTGACTGGAATTAGATTTGATTTTGTTTTTAGAAACAAGTGCATTACACTTTTATATACATACATATAATAAAAATTAATTACGAATTGTGACTGACTATTCATCGATAATTCAGTATAACTATCTTTCATTGCTTTTTGTTTTATACAACGTAAGTCTCACACTTTTAAGCCCTTCTTGGCAGTTAACAATGTTCAACGACAACTACATATGTCAAAAATCATGTATCATCATCAAAAATATATTAACATTTTAAATATCATTGAAAAACAAAACAGTACGGATAAACATACGGATGGATGGTAAAATAACAATCTAAATAAAATAGAACCATGCTACAAAACTAAACAAATAGTAACAGTAGGTCATCAGGGTCATTAACCCTGATGATCTGATAAAGGCAGTAGTTATGCTTAAAGTTTACTACAAATTCGAAACTTGACTTGAAATTTAAGTCAAGAATTTTAATTAACAAAAATGCTATCACATGTGAATTACTACACTACTAGGGCTACCAGGTGTTGAAATTTGAAAGCCTATATGGCTTTCAAATTAAAACACACAAAATAATCCTGTAATTTATTAGACTTGGAATACGGCTAGAGAATACACGTGACGAGAATGTCATCTGAATCCGTCAAACATATACGGATAGTCTCATTAGTTCAGCATTAGGTTTTCAAAAAATAAGTCATTCTTATAACCAAAAAGTCTGTATGCACAAACATTTAGTGCATTTGAGATCGCCGACAGTAAAATTAAAAAAAAAGGTCAAATGCAGGCGCCTGATTCGGCCACACATATTCTGGTGATGCTGAATTTGACGTCAGTGTAGTCCAGCATTATGTTTTTAATATAGATATAAAAAAGGTCAAATGAGGTCTGACTGGCTTTGTACTGACGCCCGGTATTCCCTACGTTATGTGTATCTGAGATCGCCGATGTGAGCGAACCCTAGTAGCAACGCGTATCAAATATTCATCGCGAGATGAACGGACGTCCGTCCATTCATGCGCCCTGAGCACTTTGTATGGCACTAACACTTTGAGTGTATGACGTTACTTTTATTACAAACACTCATACAAATTACGCATACAAAATTCTCACACACATGATTTTCAACTCATACAATTTTGTTTTTCTTTTCTCGAAGATCTGGTGGTGGTGGTTCGTGTCTAGCAAATCAATTTAGCTAGTTCATAATAGTTTTTGAGGCGATATTGTAGCTTCTATTTGAATGAAAAAAAGTTTTTAGATTAACCATAAAGATTTAGATATTATATTTCTTAAATAGTATATCGAAGTCTGTCTCAGGACTTCGACTCAACTCTAGAACAGCGATTGAGGCACTTTGCTTACAGAATTTGACATCGTGGCACGGTGTTTGTTCTGGATGAACTATTAAACACTTGAATCCGATTTTTATAAATTTTTGCTGACTGTGTACAGTTTGGTCTAATTGGAGATAGGATTGTATGTATCTCAATATATAGCAGCAATATTTTGGTAACGATAAACATATATATTAAGACAGGACAACGTTTGTCAGGTAAGCTAGTATTATATACAAAAAAAAAACTTTGTTTTATTACATAAGAATTAAAAAATAAGTCGAAGAATAATGACGACAATGAACTTTCAAACATCAAACAATGAATTACTTTCAGGGGCCGTACACAAATTACCTTGAGGTATTTGACGTATCTTTTTTGCGTTGTTGTGAAGTTATACGTATTTCTCAAAAGATAATATTTAGACGCGTCATGATTGGTTTTGGAAGCGACAGATGACGGTATAGATACACTATTGCCGCGATCGTGGAATGCCCCCCCCCCCCCTCTCTAACCCTCTATATATCGATGTAATAAGGTTGCTGTTGTCCTTCATGACTGGTTAAAAACTTATAAAATTGTGTACGTACAATGACCTCGTACGGGATGAAATTTTAAACTACCGAATCGATTTCAATAATTTTTGCTTACTGAGTTTAAGCTTTTTATTGCTAGTTTGAAACAATTAGTGACATGGTTATTTGATATGTTAATTTATAGTCGCAATTTTTTTATAATAAACATAGATATTAAGACAGGACAACGTCTCTCGGCTCACCGTTACCCGAGTTCCCGCATAATGAATCACACCACATAAGACCAGAGCACTGACATTTTAAGGTCCAAAGCCTAGTGGGAGGCTATTTAATAAAATTTCCACGAACACATATTCAATATTATATTTTGAAGGGCCGATAAATATTTGCTTTTAATTATGTATCTTTGTTTACTAATCATTATGGTGTAATAAACAAATGAATGTGCCCACGCACCGATTAAATTCATTTTTGTAATTTTGCTTATCGGCAACGAACTCCTGATAGACTAATGATTCCTAGTCTTTATGAGTTATGCCTTACGAACATCTTATTATTAATTATATAAAAGCTGATATACTAAAAGGATGTATAGAAATATTATACTAAATGTATAGAAATATTATACTCGCATTTTAAGAATGTTTTAGAGTAAAAAAAAGTAGTGCTTTTACCTCACGACGTTATTGATAGGCCGTAACAACACATATGCTAATTTAAATCATGTCATGGCGAATGATTAAATGGTGAATCTGGCTTTTTAGTCTGCTTAGTTAAATTGATAGAGCTACTTAAACTTCTTTCCGGAATAACAAGAGTTCCATGTATGTAAAGCAAAGACCTCACGGAAAGGTAGTCGTCAATACGAGTAATTATGAAGCTGTTGGGTAACGGAGAGTAGAATTGTACCTTCCCTGTACCAGGAGTCGTAAGAGGCGACTAACGTGCGAGAACCGACAAAAGATGGTATATCCATTCGGAACAGTGTAGCTCATATGTACAAGGCGGGGACGAGCAGTAACATTCCCGTCGCGAAAGCTGTGCTCTGCGATTACCATCACGTTGGCATTGCGCGGCAATATGGGCACAATTCCCTCTTTCTGTCTGTCTACCATTCAATTCTTTTACTACAGAAACTATGGCCAAAACTAACAAAGATACTATTTTATTTCCGTGGCCCCAACGGCCCATTGAACATTACAATACAATTAGTCACAAGAATCTCTTGTCCCTTGTCTCTTAGTATAGTCATCCTTTTTCGACTCAGCATTACTTTCTACAGCAATGAATTGTTATAAGAATTGTAAAATGTAACGACAACGATTTGTCTGACTTTTTACAGCCATAACATTTATCACGTTCAGTTATTTTAGAATTCAATACCAATCCTTCAACTGGTGCCTTCACCCTTAAAAGATAAAAAACATGTCATAATTTACTTAACCAATGAAAAGGCAGTCATGTGTGTATCAAGAGCGGTGTAAAATGACTGTTCCGTAGTTGGTATGTACATTATTATATTTACATACATTATATTATACATACATATTAAAAATGTAATTTTTATATTAGACTAGAACCCGCGTTACGTTGCAGAACTAACTTTGCTTCCTCCTTTTAAGTCCTTATGGGAGGATTTTGAAAAAATTTTTTTTTCGTCTTTCGTGACTTTTAATGAAGAACGTTTATACAGAGTTTCATTTGAATAATTTCAAAAATAGTTTCTATAGAATAGATAGAAATAATTACGTTTATAATTATGTTTCACCCCTTTTAGAAGGAAATGTTTCTAAGATCCTTTTTTTAGTGCTTATAAAAACCTTTTAAATTTTAAGTTTATCACTCTTAAAGCTTAGGCCCTGCTTTGATATATCAGTCAATTAAATTCTACTTTTATATACGTAGATAAAGATATTTTGTTTGTGTGTTACGATTGAAAGCAAAAACTACTAATAATAATAAAATAATAAATTCACACAACTTATACGTTGACCTGACTCCGAGATAAATAGCATTAATCACTTGTGTTACGGATATCAGACAAAAAATGGATTACAAATATAAATTAACTAACAATATATAACATACTTATATTTAACACCCAGCCAAGCTACAACTTAATTAATAATATACAACAATCCTATATTTAACACCCAGAATCATCAACCCACAACCTTTACATAAATAAGAAACATTTGATATTTTTGGTTGTTTAAACTCAAAAAGTACTCGACTATTTTATAACATTCTTTCATCATTATTGCTGCGTCTTAAACAACTAAAATAGGCTATAATATTATTCATAAAAATTGAGATTCCTATCTAAAGTGGAACAATGGAAACAAGATTTGAATTTTTGTACGTTTATAACGAGGAAACATAAAAAATGTTCTTCCATTTTTAGAAAGTTACATTATTATCATACCAGCCATTGCAAGTCCACTGCTGGACATAGGCCTCCCCAAGAAAGAGGGAATTTTGCCCATAATTGCCGCGCTGGGCAAGCGTGTTGGCAATTGCAGAGCGAAGCTTTCGCGACGGGGATGCTGATGCCCGTCCCCGCCCTGTGCATTTGAGCTGCATTGTCTCGAATACCGCCATCTTTCGGTTCTGCTACCTTAGTCGCCTTTTACGACACCTGGTACAGGGGGAGGTACAATTTTACTCTGCCATTACCTTACGGCAACGGTACCTCACGACTAATACTAATACTCGTGTTTTATAACTTTCAATGAATTACAATAAATTTAATTCGAACAACTTTAGTAACAGCAGAGTTTTATACTAACTAACTTTGCTTCCCCGTTATACCGCTTTAGGGTGTGAATTTTTAAAAATCTTTTCTTAGTGCTCCTCTACTTTATTCAAGGAATCCGTGTGCTACATTTCCAGTTTGACATCCTTTTAGCTGGCTAGCTAGTTAAAGGCTACCTATTGGCCATCCGTTGATATGTTAGTTAGTTTCTTCTTTTATATATATAGATTAAAGAGCTTTAACCTGGCCCAATCTGGGTCCTAGTCTGTCTGAAAGTATCGGGATAGTGGCGGGTTATATAAGCATTCACAACGTAGTATTTAATTGATTAAATAAGCGAATATATCTTATTTTATGAGATAATGTGGGCAAAGCGATTTTTAAATAAGTTGTCTTATTATCAAATACACAATTTTTATTTAAAACTATATTAGTAAACGTTGCAATTCTTCTTTCTTCCCTTTAAGGTTTCTTTGATAAGCACTGTAATAGCGGCGAATGGTAATTGCCGTATACAGTTTGATGTATTTTACATTTTGAATATGCATTTTTTTTTCAATAAAATATAATTAAGTCATAAAATAAAGTTTAAGAATTTATCCTTATACAATTTTGCACTTATCACATTTAGCTTTTTAAGATTTAAAAAGACAACTTCTACATTAATATTCAATTAATCCGAGGTATAGGTAATGATTTGACAGCCACTCGGCACGGAACCCTAAGAGAAGGTGCAAATTTTAAAATCACATGTCCTAAAGCATACTTTTAATTTTCCCATTTACGACGTTGTTTTACGATGCCCAAGAATCTTGGGAAAATACAACAAGCTTGAGAAAGTGTGCCCGCAGTTATTTGGCAAGAAATTATATACCTTTAGTCATTCCGTGACTTAAAATCACAAAAAAATGGACAAGATTTTTGACCTGACAACGTGTGCCTTGCATATGTGCCTTTGGTGGTTAGTTTACGTTTTCCCGCTAAAAATCGGAGTGGATTCTGAAGATGCTGGGGATGGGCAACAGCATCACCGTTGCGAAAGCTGCGCTCTGCGATTGCCAACACGCATGCCCGGCGCGGCAATAATAGGCAAAATTCCTCAATTCTTAGGGAGGCCTATGTCTAGCAGTGGATTTCTAATAGTTGGTATGATGAAGATGATAAATTTTAGAGTCTTTTATCTTCTCGATTAAACAATAATACATTCAAACAACTTGCCAAACTACAGAGGAATTACAAATATAATACTTACACCCTTTGGTGTACAAGGAAGGATCCATCTGCGCCATAAGGCCCGTCATAATCCATTATCTAGCCATATGACATATTATGTATGCGGCTAAGATCTAGCGCAAACCTTCGTTTTTATTCTGTGGGTTTGGTCATAATTACCTTGCTTCAGTTACGTGGTGCCAAAGCTCGTAGCTTCGCAGGGATGCTGCCGGCTGTCCTCAATGAATTTTAATAATGCTGTTTTTTCGTAGGTACCGCCGTCTGTCGCTTTTGGTACCGCTGTCACCACTTATGATAACTTGCACAGGAAAAATATTTTGACTCTGTCGGTCCCCACAGCCTTCTTTGTATTGGTATGAAAGCATTTCCACGATTGCAGTTCTACTTTGAAACGTGGTTTTCTCGTTTTACTAGGTCCAGCAGTAAATATTTTGTAGCTGGTAGGATGATGATGACGAAGAAATTTCAACTACACTACAATATGCGGCAACTATTAATATGACAACCTTTACGCAACATTCATACAAACAACCTAGAAACATATACGTGTATTATACTATTTGTACATATATATTTACTTTTTCTTATGATGAAGTAGGCTATAATTTAAAAATTATATCTATCAGTATAACCTGACAGAGCCACATGATTTTGCCTTGATTTCGTTGAACCTTTTTACTGAATTTCTAAAAGTAAGCGTTCGTAGCCTGGGATTACATATCTCGTAACCCTTACCAATAAATGGGCTATCAAATAAAACAGGAAAATTTCGAATCCATCAAATAGCCCTAAAGATTAACGCTTTCAAACAGAAACTTCTTTTATTATTTGAAAAAAGATTACGATTATGACTTATATTAATCAAAAATTTTATCGCTTATTTATTTATGAACGTTATCTGCGGGATTTGTCTATCTTACTTAACTCAAGTTAGATATAACTTGATAAATGACACGTGCGTTGCAAAAATACTATATAATGCGCAGATATTATAAGGAACATTGACAAATCTCGATAGCAAACGAAACATTATCTTAACTGATATACTCGTACTATGTGCGTTACATTTTTTTTCGTTAAATTGCCAAACCATAGCTTAAAGTTTTTTTTTAAATGGTCGTGGTTTTAGAGATTTTTTGTGGCATCAATACAACAATTTGAATACAGTGGACCCTGCTTAATCCAACATTATCATACCAGCCATTGGAAGTCCACTCCTGGACATGAGCCTTTTCAAGGAAGGAGGTTTTTTGCCCATAATTGCCACTCTAGGCAAGCGTGTCGGCAATCGCAGAGCGCTGCTATCGCGACGTGGATGCTGCTGGCTATCCCCACCCAGTGCATTTGGGCTGCACTTTTTCGGATGGATATACTGCCATCTGTCGGTTCTGGTACATTAGTCGCTTCTTACGACACCTGGTGCAATGGGAGGTACTATTCTATTCTGCCGGTACCTCACGGCATTATCCAACATGCCTATAGTTCAACTTAAAAGTGCATACAATTATTTCGGCGGAAATCCGTTAATGCTTTCTAGTTAATTGTGGGATTTGGTAGTAGACAAATATACAATGAATTAAGCATTCTTTAATCTGGGGTAAGAAAAATTACATCGGATTATAGGTTACCTTATATAAAAAGGTTTCGTTGAAAAATAAATCCGAGAAACTTAATGACTGCCAGAGACAAAAGCATTATCGGATTAGCTGGAGTCCAATGTAGTTCTACTATTACAATAATTAAAATCACGAACCCTTATAATCTATTAACTTTTTATTATAACATGTGAGAATATGACTTACAATTACAATTAAATGTAATTTAAAGTAGTGAAGCAACGGCATTTTTATCATGTCTATCTGGCTAGTAACGACCAAAAAAAGAGAGGAAATTACAATATGGCGCCAACAATGCGCAAAGCAATTGTTTCTTTCTAGTTTGCACAGTTGGCACTCAGACGGTAGGTATACTACAATTAAAAGTATTATAAATTCGTTTATGTATATTCCAATATTTGCGTCAGCGATGACCTTAAGGTATGAGTTTTCAGTTAAATCCTTTGTTCGAAATGCTAGGCTAGGTGCCTATGTTGAAATTTAAACATCAAGGTCGATTTAATTGAGTGAATTGTTCGATATGTCATAGGGAACGCACTCTATTAAAAATTGTTCCATTTATCATTTCAATTAGGGAGGAGATTGTATGTTTTAAATGGATTTAGCCGCCCTCTCACTCGAGTGAGTTAAGGAGTCCACAATTCAATCAAATTCTTGAGCGTGCAACGTATTCAGACTTATGAAGTTTATTTAACCATCAATATTTTTAGATATTTTCTCATTTCTACGTCATACTGATGTATAGATCTTGCAACGCCTAGAACCGCCAATAATGTATGATTTAAAGAGTATTCTAATATGTTGCCACAATATCTGATACATTGACCTGACTCTATGGTAAGTCGCTTAAAGCACGTATGTTATGGACATCAGAAGGCATTTGCAATATAAGTATTACAAAATCAGTAATATTTTAAGCTTCAATAATATTTACTCTTTCAAATAATTGAAATCACAAAGTTTTTGTTTTTTTTTAGTACGTAAATGTAAACATACTTTGCTAATACATTATTAACTCCTAACTTTTCCAGTAAATGTTTTTTTTTAAATCATAGAAGTATTATTGTATGTGTTTTTAACATTATTAGCTCTGTAGCTTCACAAAGAAGAAGTTCACCATATAGATATGATGATAAAAAATATTATTCGTCAGAAAGAACCTCTTTTTAATCTTTATTATTTTTGGGGCTCTTATTTTGAAGACTTATGTGCTAACAATACCATATATAAAAAATAAAAACATCCTTATTGCTCACATGTCTAAAAATAGGTGAAAAGATATAAGTAAGAAATATAATAAAGTGTGCTCTACGTTTTCGTCTCTGGTTATACTTTCTTTAAAGAATTATGTTCTTTGGGAGGGTTTGTTAATCTATTTAGAATTAAATTGTGATTCAAACTTAAATTACAAAATAATTGCATCTTGATATTTTAACAAAATTTTATTATAAAAAAATTATTGTGTGAAAAAATATAGTTTTTTTTTATTAAACCAAGTCGACAAACACGCACACAGTATGCGAGGTAATAAGCATCACAGCAATGTTTAAATCCTCGTAATATTTCACAACCTCTCTCTCCGGTCAAACTGCGGACACTGCTATTTTGCGAGATTGAGGTAGCCATGCAAATGACCATTGTATGAGATCTACCTCAAATATTTTAATCCAGTTGATATGACCATTGCTAGTGAAATATCAGTATGAGTTTCCACCAAAGGAAACCTATCAGCGGCGAGAAACATCAGCCTTGCAAGGGCGTGCGACAATGTCCCAATATTTAATGGCAGCATATCGTTTACATTCACGAGATTCAGCGGTTAACGAGCAAAAACTATTGTGGGGATATTCTCATAGCGGCCGATCCCACGGCCCAAGCCCAAGGATGCTGGTGGCACACTGCCGCTTAAGCAATGAGGTCAAGTTTAGGTATTGTCTTTCCTATTCAGCTTGTTTCAATGATTCATGAATGGAAAATTATTTTTCCTTAACTTTTGTATTATTGGTGGGAAGCCTTTGATTCCCACTTATATTCCGATTGGGTTAGTCTTGACTAATGTCTTCTATTTTACTCCGCCGTGGAGTACTGGCGGAGTAGAATAGTACCTCTCTCTGTACCAGGTGTAGCAAGAGGCGCCTGAGGTACCGGACCGACATATGACGTTGAGAATGAAATGATATGACGGACCGACGTATGAAATTGCGAATTTGCGATTGCCACCATGCCTGCCCAGCGCGGCAATTATGGACAAAAATCCTTCTATCTTGGGGAGACCTATGTCCAACAGTGGACTTTTTATGGCTGATATGATGAACGTCTTAGAAGAACCATCAAGTTTATTTTATGAAAATTCAGACTCCGTGTTGGTCTTAAGTCGTCTCGAATACAGTTTTTGTGATAATCGGATACAACAACCTATATTGTGTCTAAAATGTTAATTACTATTCACATACAAAATTCGGATTCTGTCAATCATTGCGGATGAAAGAAACGTTTATTTTGGGTACAGGTCTCTCCATATATTTGACATTTAACCTGGTGCGTCGTGTTGTACGTAACTAAAGACAATAGGAGTCACACGAAGTCACAATTGTTCACTGTATTTTTATGAATTTTAATCTATTTTTAGTGACGACAGAATATTTTCCATAGTTTTCAGTTTCTCAACCTAATACGTTGTGAATAGGAAGTGACAGATATGGAGTCGACAAAATAAACAAATAGGCATGGTACATCAGACAGGTTTTATTAGAATGTTATTCCAAATAATAACATCATTAGACGTAAACAGGTTTACAAAAAAAAAACAATTCAGCTTCAGTACTGTTATTTGTTGACATTACAGCACACTCTCGTCATAAAAAATATTGGCGAAAACAAACATCGATTTTTAAAAAATCAGCTTATGTTTTTAATGAATATACTACTTATCCATCCGCGACTTCATCAGCGAGATCTTTCTTCTTATTCCGGAAAGATGTTTGTCGCTCTGCGCCAGCTTAACTGCAAAAACGGACTTACTAATTTAGTACTTTGTACTGCATAGAAATAACACCCAGACACAGAACAAATGAAGATATATATCTTATAAGTATTTGCTCTGGGTGCGGATCGAATCCATGACCTTTTGCGCACAATATATTTGCTTGACATGGGCATTGATATATCAATTCATATTGTAAATCATTATAAAAATATAAACACTTTTAATTCTAAAATAAAAAAAATACTCTAAGTACACAATTAATAATATGACGCTATCCCTACACAGATTAAATAAAATCGCTTTTCGCTGTCTGTCCCTATGTATGCTTAGATCTTTCAAACTACGCAATGGATTTAGGTGGCGGTGGTATATGTATATCTTTTAGGGATAACCCACATTTCCCCCCATTTCTAATCCTCACAGCAACTGTGCGAAGTCGGGGCCGGTCGCTAGTCCGTCTTTATTCATAGGCAAAGACGTCTGACTGACATATCAACGCAGGGCCTAAACTACAAGGGTTAGAAAATTTATATTTTGCACATGGGCTCCTTTTATAAGTAAGGATTTTTGAAAATTCACCCCTTGAAAGGGTAGAACGGGGATGCAAGTTAGTATGAAGCTTTTGTGCTTTAAAAGTTATTCGAATGAAATTCAGTATAATATTTTTTCGAAAATCATTCCTTTAAGAGGGTGAAAGTAGAAGTTAGTATTATTGTTATATAATTTAACGCGGGCGTAGGGCGCTGCTGGTATCTTTTATATAAGTACAATAAATACAATGTTACATAAACGATATTGTATATTCATTCATGTAGGACAGAAACGGTTGGTTTCGGCTGTATGTTCTGTCGTTTCAGCAACATTCTGTCTGCCTTTACGGCCACATCTTGTTGCGTTGTAAATCTATTTTTATTATGTACCACATAAGTTTTTATGGAATACTTATGCATTATTTATTGAGTTTTGTTTGTCTAAAACAATCTATATATAGGTATATGGATTCAATATCTCTTTGTAGTTGTTATCTTGTGATCTAGACAGATATTTAATCAATGTTATAATCCCGAAACGATATGTGACACAGATATATATTTAAAAACCTAGCCGTGGGGTACCGGCTGAGTGGTATAGTAAATGGTAAGAAAAAGGCAAGTACAAGAACCGACAGATGGCAGTATATCCATTCTAAACAGAACAACTTAAATATTACAGGGCGGCAGCAGCATCTCAGGAAGTTGTCAGCGCAATTGCCACCATGCCTGCCCAGCGCGGTAATTGTGGGCCAAAATCCTCCTATCTCGGGGAGGCGTATGTTCAACAGTAGACTTTCTATTGCTGATGTGATGATGATATGATTTGCGAGAAAATATTTTAATATAGATAAATATATAGATAAAGAATGTTTAAAAAAAGCCTTTAACTTTCAAAAAAAAAACTTTCGAAAATTTCTAAAACGGCTTTGTTTCATACCAACTTTGCATTCCCGTTTTACCTTTAGGGGGTTAATTTTCAAAAATCCTTTCTTAATGCTCCTCTACGATATAAAACAAATCCCTGTGCCATTTGGCCTTGCATTAATATGTCAGTCAGTCAGCTTCTCTTTTATATATACAACCAGTACAGGCAGACGATAGATTCTATGTCCTATATATCACTGTGATCGGGATACGATTTTAAATAAAAAAAAATTGACAAAAAAGAACGTTATATCTTTTAGTCTGCATTCTCATTCATTCATAAATTAAAAACATAGACGTTAAACACACTTGTTTAGACTCTCAAAAATAAAATAATGTATTAAAAAAAACAAGGTTTTTTTAACTTCATTTAAATTAAATATCTAGCTTTGTTCCGACTTTGATATTGACGCCATTAGAATCTTTTTTTAATTAAATGAGGTTCATAATGTCTTTAATTTTTTTCTACACATAACGTAATTTTAATGTTCTGTTTGGGGTTCGAACCCACTATCCTTTAGTTATCCCACCAACTATCCTGAGCACGAGATAGGAACAATACCGAATGGGGTATCGGGACCGTCATTTATTTGAACTACACGATTACGCAGATAACGCCATACCGGATGACGTCAAAGAGTCTAGTCATCATTACTCATTATTATAGCACATAGTGCAATTGACAGGGTTACCATAACATTATCCCTTTAATATATTTTACCACTTATATCTATTTTACGATTAAACCATATACCACTTGTACAAAGAAGTGGGTGTTTTATTTACTTACAAAATGACAATAAAGATTTAAATTTAAATTCAATATCTCTACAATAAACTATATATAACCTAAAATTATACAATTGAAGCCATATTATATTTATAAAAAAAACTATAGCAATGCTAAACGAAAACAGAGTTATAACGCGCTATTCTTTTGAAAACGACGAATCACAGCTAGTTTATAGATCATAATTATATCACCAATCTAATAAAAGAAAAATCTCTTGGCAGCCCTGCGCGGCAGGAAAGGGCGTTTTAAAAATGGCGCTAGCGTCTGGCGGTCGTCTGCGCGCGCGCCGCGTATTCCGCTCGCATCCTGTCTTTCCGGCCGAGTCAACAAACTCAGGTCTCTTGCGCAGGAGTGCAGTCTGTATGGACCGATCAGTTTGCTCGCTGTATTATTGTCGCCTTTTAGCACAAAATGGAGGTAAACAGTAAGGTCAAAACAAACATCAAAGACGGTAAATTATCTATCTAGTGTACCACGATCACCGCCCAATACAAACATTTATATGATAAATATTTGTGTTCTAGTGTTGAAAATGTATTTGAGCATTATATTTGCGATTCCTATGTTGTCTGATGTCCGTAACACAAGTGCTTTCAGCGACTTATGTCAAACTCTGATCAATGTATGAGATGTAAATATATTAAACTTTATGTATGACTCTAGTAAGATTATATACTTATATTACTTATGACCTTGTTGACCCTACGGGACCATAAGAGTCATCTAACATATGGAAATTAGGCCTACCTTGAACTAGTCTGTCAGCACCAAACAGATCTTAAAATTAATTGACAACTATTGAAATATCCAAACGAGTTTGAAAAATAACTATCTACTGTATAGTAAATAACAGAAAGATATTTTTAATTACTTGTTTTGTGACGTAACAAAAAAAATATGGTTTTCAGATTTTCAGACTACCATTTCTTTAGATAGCAATGCCTTTGCAGTACTCGTATTTCCTTTAAATTTTCAGCTCTTATCGATGACTCATCTGAGTATTCCGTTTCGATTGATATAATTTAAACTAATTAGGCAGTTATAATTAACATATAAAAATTTCTTTACAATCGAACAACGACGAGTTAATATTAAATGAAGTGTCAAATCGTGTTGTTATTTGTATTACGTACGTCAAAAAACGTGTGAGGAGAAAAAACTATTTCAAAGGTGCAGCAAATCATTTTAGGCTGGTGGGAACAAACCCAGTTAGCAGGAATGCACATGAAGCAATGCATTGTTCTCAATAATGTTGGGAGCTCCTACGGGATGTGTGTCAATATCCTATCGGGTGACGTCACAGCATAATTGCAATGCTTCCTGGGTTAGCACACGTGAAATAATTTCCTACTGCTTTTGTGTGTTCTCGCATACGAGTAGATTTAGGTTGTGTTTCCTTTCAGGTGTGCCTTAGGTAGGTGAAGTGAGTACTGGGTGGTAAAAGGTCGTCTGCATTCTTACCTCACTCTCACCTATTTCTACCGCCATATTGCAGTTTTCGCATTTCCGGTCTGATGGTCTGTAAGAGGCGAGGAATTAACTAGGTAATGTGGAATAATAATACGACCGTCCATAGAGCATAGATAACACTGACCTGATTTAAAAAATATGTTAGGGGACTTTTTTCCCATAATTGTCGCGCTGGATGGGTGTTGTCGCCACTACCCATCATCGGCGAATAAGCCCCCCCCCCCCTGTCGGTTACAGTACTTTTGTCGCCTGGCACAGGGGGAGTTACTGTTCTCCGTACCTTTATTCATCTTAACCCTAATTGTTAAGTTTTTTTTTTAATCGGAAGGAGATTTTTGTAGCTTTGCGTAAGTTTCAAATATTAGGTGCTATCAAAGCGTATTATCACAAGGATATCGCTAGCGCGCTGCCTTTTGATTTGATAATATTATATCACATCAAGCAGTAATTTCACTGCCTCCCTCATCTTTCAATCCAGGACAGAGCAATGCGAGCGCTGCTGAACTTTTAAAAATAAGAGAGTCCCATACCTACACAGACGACCTGTCCGTTGTATGAAGTCTACCGTCTAAAAGTCATTTAGTAAGATTTCTTTAAGAAGGTAGACCTGTCGTAAGAGGCGACTTAGGTACCAGAAACGACAGCTGTCGGTAGGTATATCCATTCGAAATAGTGTAGTTCAAATGCAGGTTGGGGATGGGCAGCCGCTACTTCATCGCGAAGGCTGCGCTCTGCGGATGCCAACACGCTTGCTCAGGGCAATTGTGTGCATGATTTCCACTTTCTTGGGAAGGCCAATGTCCAGCTGTGGACTTCCATGGGTTGATATGAAGAATCTCGTGTCGAAGAACCTCAGAAACTACTTAACGTGATTCTGAGTCACCTCGGCCGAATTTATAAATGCATCCATTATATGTACAAAACTTGTAATATCTGTAGACTTTGTTTTCACACAGAACAATGTGAAATACGTTTTTTTTTTTAATAATTGTCTTGTACCAAATTGTATAACCTACATCTTGTCGACGCTCAGTTCTTGTTCAAATATTAACACTGCCAAATGTATCACTACATTATAAAAATTTCAACGACACTTGAACAAATTATGCTTTGACAGTGTGTAAATCATTAATGCCTTTGTTGATCGCAACCTTCGGACGCGACGTGGAATTTTTGTGATGAAATATAATTCCGTCCGTTCTTATTTCAATATTTCTTTTGTAGTAGAAATAATAAACGTTTTCTAACAATATTAATTAAAAATACCAATTTGCATATTTTTGTCACTTGATCATATTATATTTTTTAACATTTACTCGTTCAGTACTCTTTATAGCTTATTTAATAGATACAGTAAGTTGAGTCTCAGGTAACGGCAGAGTAGAATAGTACCCATGTAGTAGGAGGCGACTAGATACCAGAACCGACAAATGGCGGTATATCAATCCAATCTTATCAATACTTGTCGTAAAAACTACGCTTTGCGTTTGCCAACAAGCTTGCCCAGCGCGGCAATAATGAGCAAAATTACTCCTTTCTTGGGGAGGCCTATATCCGGCAGTGGACTTCCAATGGCTGATATGGTGAAGTGTCTATCTTTCTTTTTATAAGCTCCTTTTTAATAAAACTTGCCATGGTTACCTCGAGCCCTGGAATATGCTCTCAGTTTTAAAAGTGAGATAGACAGTATAATTACTGTTTAATTTTATTATTTAATTTAATTTAATTTTAATTTACTATAATTTCAAGTCACAAGTTGGCAAGACAGTAATGATATCTAACGTGAACCATGGATGCTTATTTGTCAAGTTAGTAATTAAAAAAATTGTTTGCAGAAATATTCCTGTTTGATGCTATATAAAGTGACACGAAGACACAGATGGAGAGCTACTACTATATCACTACGTAGTATAAAATAGCTGCACTCTGCGGGCAAAATCCCCCCTTTCTTTAAGAGGCATATGTCCAGCAGTGGACTTCAAATGTCTGATATTATAATTGCAAGAACTAGAAAAGAGTCAGAACTGTAGTTGACTTCAATAAAATATCACATGCGCAACATTTCATGACTTGTATTGCAATAACATATAATACCTTCTGACGTTGTTTTAACAAATATATTCTTTATTTGAATTAAAATTAAAAACAAAAAGTTCCATATAGATATTGTACCGATTACACCTCGCAGGCGTGCCCCCCTGGTTGGGAACTTCTGATCTAGCAGCCCGAATGGCTGTCCATTCGGACTGCTAGATCAGGGCAAATTGTCGACCAGCACTGACCGACGTGGCTCGAAGGGAAGGATGCGTATATTGCGTATAACGTGTTATACCAAATTTTAAACCCTCAACTAGCTACTCAACTAGCCCTCGAAATAAAGCCATCGCGCATTCCAATTATAATTATTGTGCATAATTAGAGTGGTAAATCCAGTGCAATCTTAATGAGAGTCGTCACGCTGTATTAATAGCGGCGAGCATTTTCGAGCTGTTTCGTGGATCGCTGCCTTTCGGCGCTGGCGCCAGCCGGGTTCGGTGGACGTCCACAGGTCTAGCGAAGCTATACTTTATATATGCTGAGCTATTTTCATACATTTACGCGTTCATAACTGTCAGTTAAAATTATTACTAAATGAATTATTATTTAATTTAGACAAACTAATTAATTGTATATTTCCACAAAGTGTTCAGTTGTTATGTTGAATATACGTGTGAAACCCAATCAAAGACAAAGATCATTCGGGAGGATTGACCAATGACACTTCTTCATTAAGAAGTTGCGAGATCAGATGCCGCATTTACGTGAACGACCATACTTGGACCGGGTGTTTCACTCGTGTAGGTTGTGCATTAAATTGTTTATGTATAATTTGATAGTCATAAGTAATTATGATTTTCATTATCCCCTGACGTAACGCGTTTTATCCCCATTTTTCCTATATTAAAATACTTTTAACCGACATCTAAACGCTAACAGCTTTATATTTAACCTTTGCATTTTATGTTGGAAATCTCGGTTTCATTTCGGCAACCCATATGGACAAAGATGTTGTGTGTTTTATATAAAGTTTGGCATTGATCAAAAGTGTAGGGAGAAAGGGTCTGATGACTATATTGCGCAGCATTAACAACCTTACACTGATGCTGGAAACGATCAAACTGATGGACCTAGTTCCGTGGACCTGTAAAGAAGCTGCAGGAGTTGGCTAAGTCGCAATTGCTTATTTAGAACGGTGCAAGCACTCCAACCCTTGAATGTCAATAATTAAAAATAGTCACAACCATATGAGGGAGTCAAAAATTTCCTTACCATAAGCAATATCTTCGATTCTGATAGGATAGCTATATTAAAGTCGGGTGTTCTATACATCAAATTCTCTTGTGTATTTTGATCAATAATGAAATATAAATATATGTTGCCTACGGCTTCATTTGCTTAATAGTTCAGATATTTACATATTAGAGCTGATGGCCTTATCAGTAAATGATAAAAGAAATCATCATGGAGAACCCGTTTTTTTTCCTTCCAAGAAAAAAAAAGTGCTAATGTATGTGTATCGTAAGCTTAAAGTTTGAATATTTCAATACCACATATTATCCAGACCATTCAGCTGCTTTTAAGGGACCAAAGCTTTAATACATACAATATAAGCTTTCACTAAGAAACCACATGCCAAATTTTACTAAAAATCCCTAGCCGTTTTATCGTAAGAAGAGAACAAACAGCAGCAGTTATAATATCACCACAATCATAATCATAAGACGTCCATTGCTGAACATATGCCTCCCAAAGTAATCTTCAATAGGACCGGTTGTATGCGGCCTGTGCCCAGCGTGATCCTGCGGTTTTAGTCAGATCTGTCCGTCTTGCAGGTGGACGACCTACGCTGCGTTTGCCGGTACGTGGTCTCCATTCTAATAATTGTAATTCGTTTGTTATAATATATTTATGGTGTAAGTCTGATATCGTTTACAAATTCGCGTAGCTTCTCAGAGGCAGACACCTTCTCCCCTACTAGGGAACATCACGCGATCATCCAACGAGCATCCAGTCGACCGTCCCCTACCTAACTCACCACAATTTATTCCATCGCGGGGACTTTGATCATTCTACAAATTATTTTTTTACATCACGCCATTGTAACGTGTCTTAGTAATGGCGGATCTGTGTAATTAGTATTTTCTTTTTTAATTTCAAATAAATATTATATATAAGTGTATATTTCTCTAACATTCTTTTTCAAGACAAAATAAATCTATATTCAAAAACAGATTCTATAAGTACCTTCTGTTAGTCGTATTTTTTAACTTCGTGTTGTAAAAAATAGGGTATTACAACTCCAATGGACTAGAAGTGTAGTTAATTGGTTTTTCCACTCCCTAGGTTCTATCCCTATCATTACAAAGATTTAACGAGGCGATGGGTCTTGTATATATACGAGTGTATTATTGTTGTAATTTCTCTGTTAGGTGATGTCCGAAATCGCTATTCCTCACATCACATCTTATTACCCTAATATCCCAAAAGCACTTCACAAAAGTTATAATAAAATTATTTTATTACAACAAATTTCGCAGCCGTTCGTTTTATATCCTGCATCCCGAAATAGTTCTCAACGAGCTCAGATTAATACGCTGCACAGAATATCTATTAACAAAACAATTAGCCGGCAAAGCGGCCTATTTTCATATACTAGGAAACATTTAACTGCGATTGCGCAACGTGACAGACAAAACAATGGAAACGTCTAAATTTAGACCGTCACCAAGAAAAAAATATACTAACATTTCTACAGCACCACGTCCATTGATAGTTCAAGTTATAACAATTCAACTGTAAGCGTAGAATTCGAATGGAGCCAGCAATGGATAGTCGTACAAGCGATATGGCCAGGCAATTAGTTATGTGGTACAGGTCATTATGGCCTAGTTGGCACGCTGTCCCACATTACACCCACGAACGTCTCGGGAAATCAAAGAAATTCATATTTGACGATATATATGTGAGTGTGCACAATATGTGCACTTAGTGTCTTTTTCTGTGTCGTATTACATTGTTTTTACATTACATTCCTCGTGTATCACTTACATTTTATTTCGCAACACTTTCCGGTGTTAAAATAGTTTGGATAGTATACATAGATACCATTGCTTTTTGCCGGCAGGACTTTTACAAAAATCTGTAATGTCTTAAGGAATTATAGCGTATTCTTAGATGAAGTCGTGGAAGATTTTTACAAATCATATACTTATGTATCAGTCTGATGTGCTATATTATAAAAAAAGTTTAAGAAGTATTGACGTAAGATAACTCAACTAAAGCGATCCCTTCCGACAGTTTCTACTCGGCAAAATTTTTCTGTCATATTGTGACAGAATGGACGCGTTGCTGTTGCGTCTATTTATTGTTCTTCTGTCTCTCTGGCAGGTTTTGATACACATTCCATAAATTATCGCATGTATATCAAGAATCAACAGCTGTACACCATAATTCAAGTTCTGCAAACAATTGGTTGTGAATGTAAATAAAGAAAGAAGATAAATTACGAGTAAATGTCATTACGTAGATGCGCGGTCATCCACGGGCATTTGAGATATGCTGTTTCGGGTGGATGTACCGCCATCTTTCGGGTTTCCTAAAGGGATATATTAGAATATAATTACCTTGCTGGCGACTGTAATCGCTTAGCGTAGATTCTCGATGGGATGGACCTATCGGTTCCTATCAATCACCTTTTACAACATCTGGTATACCACCTGGAGGTAGGTAGTACTTTTCCGGATTATATTCTATTCTACCTCCATGCCAATTTTCAGCCAGACTCATTCAGATGTTCTGGCGTGAAACAGTAACAGTCATCAACATATCCAGACATTCTCATTAAAGCTCACGCTTCTTGATATTAATAGAATTTATATAAAAAATAGCTTTTGCCCTTGGATTCGCTCGCGTTAATTTTCCATGGAAAGAGTACTCATTTAGTAATAAAAGGACTATATATCCATCCTTGCGAAATTTAAAAAAGGTTCAGTGAATAAAACTTGAAGATGTGACAATTAAACTCACTTTAACTTTCATAAGATAAATTAGTTGACAGTGAGTTTTAAAACAGCGCCATCTTAAGTTTTTTTAGTACTAAAATTGTCGTTTGTCGTAAATCCCACAGGAATAGAACGATCTTTTCAGATGAAAGATAGTCTTCGTGTGTCCTCCGTACTCCCAACTATAAGTATAGTAAAGTAACAAACAAACAAACTTTGGTGCTTTTGCATTTTATTTATAACTAGCTGCGCCCGCGACTCTGTTGGCGTGGAATCGTGGCATTGACAGCATATTTTCTTTGGAACTACAAACTTCTACGCGGCGAACGCAATGAACGTTAATTTTTTGCGTCCGCATTTATGTTTAATGCTCCGCTTCTTTCAGTTTTAGTGTGATATAATATAGTCTTAGTTGCTTCTTATTATGTGAATTATCTGCCCGTAAAAGTTCCGTCCAAATCGGTCCAGCCTTTCCAGAGATTAGCCGGAACAAACACAGACAAAAATTTAAAAAATATATATTTTGGTTCCGTATGTACATTCTTATGCTTGTAGTAGATAGCGGTTATTTTAATATTACGAACAGACACTCCAACTTTATTTATATGTATAGATCAGTTGGGATATTTAAATATTTCAAGACTAATATACACTTAGCACGATGAACAAGATACAATACGTAGAGAAATACTGAAATGGTACAATATGCGGTCTCTCCGAGCCGGATTACAAGATTGAGTGATAAGGAGCGTTATAGCGGTATTCCAGGGCAGACGATCATAAATAACTGGCGGTGTCACTCTATTAATTATGCTAACTCGAATCTGTCAGTTCAGTTTGATTTACAACTTTAACGGAGCATTTGTGCTTCGTCATGTCTATTTGTTATTTCCGGTGTCTGAAGACTTATTTTACAGGCAACTTAAAAAAAGAAGTTTTTGAGGAATAACTATTCTGTATCATGGAAATATACTATATATAGTCGTGATCATAATAGCCGTCGGACGTCCACTGCTGGACATAGGCCTCTCCAAGTGATTACCAATAGGACCGGTTGTATCCGGCCTGTTTGTCAAGGTCTAAAGATTGTCCATACCAAATTTCATTAAAATCGGTTGAGAGGTTTTAGCGGGAAACCGTAACAGACAGACAGAGTTACTTTCGCATTTATAATATTAGTAGGGATATACTCAATTACAGATCAAAGCAGCCCCAACTGACATGTACGTGGCAATGTCCAAAGCTTGTTTGTTATATTTATGAGTAATAAGAAAACCCAGATAACACATGCAAAAATAAATTTCCAATAATAAAAAATAAGTTCAGACCTGGGGTGGTAAAAAGCCAAATATAATAGGTACCGTAATCCACCTTTTGTATTTGGTAGGCTATTTATTTTACTCGACAATATGCCGTCTCTGGAATAATAGAATCGAGACAGTGAATATAAAAAAAGGTTCCTCAGGACAGATACAACAATTGACAAAACATATTTCTGTATACAGTTTCACATGTGATGACGTATCGGCAACCTCAACCAGATGTGCCAAAATAACATGGTCAAAATAATCGATAAATTATGTGTAATCTACCAAAAGACGTACCTAAATGTTATTAAATTGAAATACTGTAGAAATATAAGTGTAATCCTTTAAGTATAGCTTGATAAGAATGACAGATGTCAATGTAGAAGCGACGCAAGAGTTATATCTAAAGACATCATAATTTGTTATTAATATCTTATACATTTCAAACATTTTACATGTAAAGCATGATATAAAATCAACACAACCTAAAGAGAAACAGTCCATTAAATTGGCTTAAAAACTCATTCGTTTGACATCTGTCATTCATGTTTGTAATAAAAAAAGAATGATTTTATTCATATGGAGATAGTACTAGTTTTGAAGCCAAACAAAAGTTTCCGCTGACGTATTTCGGTGCAGGTTAGACAGGTACTGGAATTTCTGGATATCCATTAGTCAATGAATGCATTGCGACAAGCGACGTACTATTACCAATTCTTGTGACTTATGTAAGTGCTCAGAAACCAGGCCTCCCGTTATCTTCATTAACCTAATTACCTATAAATTATGAGTTATTAATCATATCGTGTTTTCTTATCGCTTTATAAATTAAAGTCGCCGACTGACATATTTATAATAAAAATACGTTACCTGCAATAAAGACGGATTGGGAAGATTTTCTTTTATTTATTTTTGGCATTAACCATTCGGAAATCAAATTTACGCCACGTCAGGTGTCGTAAGAGGCGACTGAGGTACCAGTACCAATGGATCCAGATCCAATAAATGGCGGTATATCCACCAGAAACATGTGTACCCAGTTGCATGAACGTGAAACAGTTAAATAGTGAGCATGTCTCTGTAATTGTTATCACGCCTGCCCACATCCACATTTGAATAGTAAAAAAAATTATAAAAATACTGAAGAATTTACGATGTTACGATGGACAGACAGTCTTATATCATGTCTGTCATTGTGGAGCAAGCCTATATTAGGACTAGACTGGCATCACTGGACGGGTCTTACAACTAAGTATTCCGCGGGCTCATTACGCGATCCACTAGGAAAGAGCCTGCAAGAAACTAAAACTGATGGTGGTGAAACACCTTTGTCGAAAACGGCCTTCAATTAGTAGTTTTGTTATAGTATATGTTATATAGTATATAATGGAATTCATTGGGTTTGGCCCTGATAATGGCTTGCAGCAGAGTAGGAACCTTTGTCATTTGAGGAGATAAACACGTCACATTGCCCCGTATCTTTACTGCAGTATTGCTGCTTCTGTTGTTGCTGATCATGCTAACTACTGTTGCTTAAGATATCTCTCTAATATGTTTAATCTTAGACAAATGACTGCAACTGCATATGTGTCGAAAATAGTCTGATGATAATATAAAACCGTCTGCATTGGTATCTTTATCTCACGTATTTCTGCCGCCCAATAGCAGTGTTCGCTTTGCAGTGTTCCGGTTTGAAGACTGCGAGAGGAAGTGAAATTACTGGGTAATGTGACATATTATCATAAAATCACAAGGTTGGCAACGAGCTATTGATATCCTTGTGTTGTTACGAGCGTCTATAGGAGCGTCTATACGCTTACTATCACGCGGACTGAATCCTGTTTGCAGAGCTGGTATAATATGAAAAATTTTTACTACGTTTGACTATACTTTTACTACCTTTATACTTTTATATGAGGTCTACCTCATGTACGTTTCCGAGTATATATATATATATATATATATATATATATATACTTAAGAAAACAAACATATGAATACCATTCACTCTCTATTTAAATAAGTATACATATACAAGTTACCGACATTGCCCGGTGGATTAGTAAGTTGAGGTGGCAGTGGGCAGGGCATTTGGTACGCAGAACGATGGAGTCGTAAGGTTCTGGGGTGAAGACCATGCCCCGGCAAGCGCAGCGTAGGGCATCCATCCGCAAGATGGACAGACCATCTGAATAATACCGCAGGATCGCGCTGGACACAGGCCGCATACAACCGGTCCCATTGAAGATTACTTGGGGAGGCCTATGTCCAGCAATGGACGTCTTATGGCTGTTATGATGATGATGATACATTGAAGTTTATCGTTCGATAAAATATTACTGATAACTTTGCATACATATACATAAATAATATCTACAGCTCAATAGATACGTGTTGATATTGTGCCTGTAGTTTAGATAGGAAATTTCGGCCACCTAGACACAAAACTTATAGTTTACGATGCGGATATCAAATATTGTCATATTGCCGCTCGGCACCACTTGTGCACACCTCCAAGTTTGGTGAAAAGAGCTTTGAAAAGAGTATTATGGTATACTCGTATTGCAAAATTAAAAATTATAAATTTAAAAATTATAAAAAAATGCTTGATTGCAAACAAAAATTACATAAAAAAAAAACAATTAAAAGCATTTAGATTGCCGAAAGTTTAAAAAGTAGGAGAAACATCGTCTAGAGCTGAATCAATGAGGTATGCTTTTCGGCGGGCTTAAGAAACAATTCGCGCCATTTTGAAAATATCATTTTAAATGGCGGCTAATGGCGAAACAGTTGCGAGTCGACAAAGCTTTATGGTGTTACACATTCAAAGGGCGAATTTACTAAATATTATTGTTGAGAAAACAATATTAATATTTAATATTATACAAAAATCTTAATTATGACTGTTTGACATACTGTACCCACATAAATAAGATACATTTTAATGTATGTCTATCTCTATGGTTGTTTCGCTATCATGGTTTAAAAGAAATTTCCAAAGTAAGGGTAAGAAAAACATTTCTTTATTACACCATTGATTATAGGCCCAATGGCTTATTGGGTAGTGTTCCTTTCTTATGCTCTATAGTTCGTGGATTCGATCCCCAGCCAGAACAAACATTTATTTGATGAGTAGTGTTTTTGTTTCGTTTCTGTGTTAAATATGTATCTATATATTATATTTGCGATTCCTCTATTGCGTGGTGTCGGTAACACAAGTGCTTTAAGCGGCTCATTAAATTTATTTATGGATTTGTCATTTTTTTAATATTAAGTATACTGTCTGTTTTAATATGATTATTTTTCTATGGCAACACGGAACCATGCAGCCATAACGTTATTTCTTTGTTCAGCGTCTAACAAACGCACGTCTTTATTAAAGTGGAATTTTGTTTATTCAGTTGCTAGCACCCGGTTCTGTTCCAGAAACTGGGCTACATGGATAAGAAATACTGATAAGCTGTCCGAGGCATTTTTGATCCGTGGAAAATTTGTTAAGGTGCGACAATCATGTCAATTCATCATTTATCTAGTTCTTCATATTTTTCTTCTATTTTTTAGTAGAATAGTACCAAACCTTGTACCAGGTGTCGTATAACTGATAGCTGTATTTCCACTGAAAAAAGTGTAACTTAAATTCAACACGGCAGGGACGGGCAGCAGCATTCCTGTAGTGAATCGCTCTGTGTTTGCGCATCCCGAAATCGGCAAAATTTCCCTTTTACTGTGGACTGGATTGGTGGACACAGGCCGTCCAGCAGTGGATATCTAACGGTTGATATGATGCTGATGATAATGATATGTACATAGAAAAGAAAAATAAATTATGATAGCAGCATTCGATCCATACTAGACTGAACTGAAATAAGCTCTCGAATGTTTCCGTCCTATAGTACTACAGCTCATGCAACATTCAGGTTCGTCTCTTAGCTTAATAATTCAATGCATCTATTTGGGTGCATTCATCCGTGTGAGATCGATACTAGGACGCTATTTCTGCATGCTGCCGGGTGACCATGACGACGTAAAAATACAAGGGACACTACAGAATAATAGATATGTATATATTTCTTTCACTATGTATAAAGTTTGGTAGAAAGTCCAATAAATGGCATTATACCCACTGATAAAAATTATATATTGACGGAGGTACTTTTCTACACTGCCGTTACTCCACGCCATACACATGACCTTGTTAAGTCTCTTTTTTTATATAATAATAATAAAAACACTATTTTGGATACGGGAGAATCTTCCTAAGGGATTATTATGAGCTTTTTGCAAGATAACTCCCGCCAAAACCGGTTAGTTTTATTTGAGATTACCTATAATATACTAGACTGTATACTTATTATCATTGTGATGATCGAATTTAAAAATAATAGTAATATTCCTCACAAAATTTCATTAATTGACCTGATTCGGTGATTAGTAGCTTAAAGCACTTGTGTAACAGACATCAGACAATAGAAGAATCATAAATATACTACTTAAATACATACATTTAACAACCAAAAACACAGAAAAAATATACATATCATCATACATATTATATTTGTCCTGGATAAGGAGCGAACCCATAACCTTTGGCGCACAAGAATCACTACCATCTGCGCCATTGGACCCGTCAAACCGTATACTAATGACATCTGATATTATTGCAAATTGCTTTGGAAATGATCCGGCGAAATTCATATAAGTGGACACCTAAAGTGTAAACGAAGGAACCGAAGAATAATTCTGACCAGATATACGTAGAATTGGATTCATACGCACGTCACTAGGGGCGCACAAACGTAGGGTTGACTAATTTAATAAGGGCGCAGGAATGTTTTGTTGACATGCCATATTGTAACATGAACACAATTCTATTTATTCTACTATCTTTTATATGATTCCAACTACTACTATCTAAATGTACTGTTCAAAATAAATAGGAAGAAAATCATAATAAAACTAAATTTTAACGGCTTTAAAACGCAGTTTATTTTCATAGACAAAAGGTGTTGTGACTCAACATCTACGGATGCTGCAATAATAAAAAAAGTTAGATAAGCATACAGTAGTTAGATAAAACAGTTTGAAATTTTTTTTATAATGAGTAATGAACGCGTATGCTCGAAAATATTATGGGAAAAAAGTCTTTTAACACATACATACATACATTACGCCTATGTCCATTGTAGTGGGCTTAGACTTTGTATCTCCATTTGTTACGATCTTGGCATACCTCTCTCGCTTACCTGACTCGCTTTAGTCCTGGCATACACAATTATTATAGGTACCTCTGAGCTGGCCCTTCTTTAATAGCTCTTCTACCTGAGTAAGGGATGGTCGTTCGTACTTAAGTCAGGTACACCAACTCTTTTCATTCACATCCGTTCTTTGTATTTGTGCAGTCATTTCTACTTTCAACCATCCTTTCTACATATCCAAACCGTTTCAACATTCCTTTGTCTATGTTGTCATGACGTCATTTTTTAATGGATACTTACAGGTTAAATACTTAATCATATCAATAATAGACTTAATAATTACTAAGTAATAGTTTCCAAAGATCATAAATGAAATAAAACAAAAGAATGAGAATAAACAAATGATGCTATTTGTTAATTTACTGTAATCGCTTTTTTGGGTCGCTTCTTTTCGTTCTTTGGGTTGTTTAAAGAAGCGATTAAAAGAAAGCAATCCAAATACTGTCTATCGGATATAAGGCTCCATTCAGGAATTTTAAATTCATATCCCATTGTTTATAGTTGGGAAAATCCTTATGTAGGTAGTAAAGGACTTACCAGACCGGACCACCGTGATGTTACATCGATTGAACCCCAAAGCTTACACCCTAAAAACCCAACTTGTTTCAATAAAGGCTTTAATAATTAGGAACATGAAAACCACTACCTTAACACGTGACCAAATCTGGTCACGTGTTAAGAAAGAACAACAAGAGTTTCTTAATAAAGCGATGAAGACCTCGCGCGATAGTCATGGTTCGACTTGAATAAATATTTGTGAATGCATTCAAGTGGGGGCCTGGATTATTTAAATTCACAAATTAGCCCGGCAGATGTCGTTGCAGTCAAGTCAGGAATCTGGATTAGTTATCAGAGCAACGTGAGTCTGCATTTAATGTGATATTGTTGTCTAACAAATTCCTCAAACCCAGAAATTCCTGGCATTATTCTAACGCCCTTTGATTTAAACAATCACTTTAAAGTCTGACTCACACGTTACCTGAGGCATTTAACAATTTTGTTAATCCTTTATGTGCATCTTAGTTACTATGACCTGTATTTTAACAATGCTATTATCTGTTCTAAGAATGCTATTTCTTAGAAGCAATGAGTTATTTGAAAGGTATTCCGTCGGGGGTTAGATGTTTAATTTACTAAAGTTAGACCTTATAGAAAGGTTTCCTCCATTGGTACCTCACTGATATTACACACACAAACAAAATTTCGCGATTATAATATACTAGCGACCCGCACGGTTGCAATGAGTATAAAAAATGGTTATAGATAGATATACATATGTCATCGTAGACCTTTTTAAGGTATACAATCCTGTGAAACACTCTTCGTCGGGTTCAGCCAGCGTTTTGCAATGAAAGCGCAAAAAATTTATTTACGTCATTACATTAGAAAACTTTAAATGTTTGTATTTTTCTATTATATAATAATGATAATAACATTATTTTTTGTACACACCATAAGCAAAACATTCAAATAACATAGAAAAACATACAACAGTAGAGTAGGCGACCTAGTCGCATAGAGCGATCTCTTCCAGGCAACCTTTGGACAGAAAAGAAATACAACAATAATAAGGCAGTTTGAGGTGCATAACAAATTAAACCAATGTGTAAATACAAACAATCAACATATATAAAGGAAAAAATCCACCAACACACACACAAACCCACACACACACACAAACACACACACACACACACACACACACACATACACATACATGCATACATACAATACATATATACACACACGGAAACACACAAAAAAAAAATTAAAATAAAGAGAAGAATATAAAACGAATAATATGCAAGCAACAACTACAATGACAGGTAGTAGGTACTCCTCTACCATTCTCCGAAAAATAGGCAGTGATTGTGCGCGTCTGATCGACAAAGGAAACGCATTCCACAACTGAACAGCTTGAGCATCTTATGGAGAAAATTCTCTGATGATCGCAGAGATCTTTCGTGGCTGTCACCTAAAAACACAAAACGATTTTTTAAGTAATTAGGGGAGGAAGGAATGAACAATACTTTATACAGTATAGAAAGAATATGAGCATTTCTGCGAAGTCGGATATATAATGCACGTATTATAATAAATAAACCTTCATCTTAAATCACTATCTATATAAAAAAGCTGCATCTAATTCTGTCGCATTGTTTTAAAGATCTAGGCATACATAGAGACAGACAGAAAGTGGGAAGTGAAATTTTTTTAAACTACGTAGAAAAAGAAGGATGATTCCGTTCAAAAGAAGTTTCGTCGAAAGATATCGTTTTATCGATAACTACGGTTCCATTTTCTTTTAACTTTTTGCTTGGTGGAATCCAGAACCGCATATAAACCAGGAACTAAAGGTAACCCCAAACAAGGGTCGACAACATTGGTACTATATATACTCTCACCTATTTCTACCATCAAACAGCAGTGTTCGCATTGCTGTGTTCCCGTTTGAAGGGTAACGAGGAAGTGAAATTACCGGGAGAAAATTATGTAACATATTACCTTCAAGTCGCAAGCTTTTCGACGCACCAGTGATATCCTATTTTTTTTTCGGACGAACCTATTGCTGGAATACTCAGACGTCAATTCCAGCGCCACCGAAGAAAGAGGGCAGGGCCTCTCATAGATGAGAGGTCCGATGCCCGTATTCATCCTGCGTGCCCCGCGGCCACGACGGGGCCGGAGCGGGGTAGATATCCTTTTAACTGGACAAACGAGCATACAGTCCTCGTGATAAGCATCCCCGCAACCTATTGACGCTCGTATTATCACAAAGATATTATAGCGCGCTGCCAACCTTATGATTTGAATTTTGTCCGATTACCCAGTAATTACCCTGCCTCTTTTAACCGGATTACAGCTATGTGAACACTGATGTTTGGTAGAAATAGGTGAGAGTGAGATACCAATAAAGACGACTTAAGGTCTACCTCTAGTAGAAGTCCATATGCTTGATGACTTCCATGGTGTTTATGAAGTTTTAGGCATGTGATAACTCAAGTTGGCGTGCGTCTTTGCGACGAAATTGGGGCTCAAATTTTGATTCATGAAGGACCCGATGACGCAGTTGGCAGTGATCTCATCTTGTCCGCTGAAGCTAGATGGTTCAATCCCGAACCAGGGCAAATATGAAGAATATTTATTTGTCGACTTATCTCGGCGTCTGTGAGTCGAGTATATGTCGCTGACAGTTTTTGACCATGATCTGTAAAAGTTCGCGGGAGTTCGTGTTTTAATTCACTTAGGAATATTTCAATAGAGTTACCATTTTGATACATAAACTATTGAGAAGCACTTTGTTTGAGTTTGAGTACACGTCATATTTTTCTGAGTCAAGCTGTTGGTGTTGGAACTCCTGCAGTTCGTACATACTTGTGCCTCAGAATACCAGGTTTGAGTAACCTTAACCAGCCAGTTATTGATATCAATTACCTAGTGCATCTAACAATTACAGACAAATTCTTTAGCACAGGATAATGCAGCGAAATTCGCAGGTACAACCGTAATTTGACACAAGCCGCGCGCATAAAGGGACTCGCTTACATCTGTAATATTAGATAGCGCAGAAAAACTATAACAAAGTATGCCCGTGGGAACTGGGCAAGGTGCACAATCATGTCAAAGTGTTATTCCAAAGCGCGATTTCACGATTTTATTACAATTATAATGATTTTTGTTAAATCTATGTAGGTTTCAGGTGGCTCTTTATTTTAATTCCAAAGTTGGTACTGGTATTTGGTTCAATAATATGGCGAAAAAAAGATTGGCAACATTGGTAGATGCATATATTGTAACTGGCTTGACTTGTATTTCATTGTTTGTGATCGAAACGCGATGTTATGTTAAAATATAGCTTACAGTATTCTATAATAAATTTCTGCAAAACTAAATCAGTAAATATTATTTCGAAAAGATTTCTAATAATTACACGAACACAATTTACATTTTAAAATGTAATAAACATTTACGAAGTAAGAAGGAAATAACGAATTCTTAGTTAACAAAGCTGTAATAGCAAAAAAAACAAAAGCGTTCCTATTTCTGAGCTGGTCACAATTTTATTGTTACAATGCTTACCTGCTGGCCATAAGGGCTCAAAGTTAAGCTCGAAACAATGACACGTTGTAACCATTCCTACAGCTGCATTACTCCGAAAATAACATAACAAATGAGAACCTTACAATATTTTTTGTAAATTTTTTTCGAGCTTTTAACATAAAACAAAGCTGTGCTGCCTGTCCCTATGTTCGCGTAGATCTTTAAAACTACAAAATGAACTATGACGAGTTATTTTAAATAGATAGAGTGGTTCAAGAGAAATATATATTTACTTGTAATGAATGCATAATATAGTAGAATAACAATGACGTCGTAAATAAACACAAAGTTTTGCAAATTACATTGCAAAAGCTGGACTCAACAAGATAGATCATAACAAAAGTAGAACTTTAATAGACCTACAAAAAAGTCCGCAGTGGCATTTGTCCAATTGTCCATCTTTTAAAGATGTCCCTATAGCACCCGAGACGCTAGTAATACTACATTCCATATCGCGTTCTTCAGGAATTCTGTTTTTTTGGTTTCCTAGTAGACCATATCCCTAGGATTTGAACTATGTTAAAAGCTAGCGGTGGGATCCTAAGTAGAATCATATCTCCCCTTATAACATTTCTCGTAAGAGGCGATTGAGGTACCGAAACCCACAGATAGCGGTATATCCACTTACAACAGCTTAGCTTAAATGCAGCAGAACGGGGTTGAGTTCCGCGTTTGACACCACGTTTGCTTCGCGCAGCATTTTCCTAATTCGCCCTTTCTTGGGGTGGCCTATATCCATCTGAGAACGTAGATCTGGGTCTGCTATGACAATAAAATGACAAAATGGATTACCGAATTGAAATGGCATTGGGCAGGGTACAGGGGACGCAAAACCGACAGGCGATAGGGCCGTATATTTATGAAATACAGAGGACGAAGACAACGAGGACAGACGATCTGACTAAATGCTCCCATTCGCACTAAGCGCAAGACAACCAGTCCCATTAAAAATCATAGCCAATAAAGTATAACCAATGAAGTATTCACTAGAAAGTATGAGCAAACATGAGAGGAAGAATAGAACCTAGAACTTTTATACCCAGTGCCTTCCGCCCTTCAAACAGGATAGCGGCGAAACCAGCACTGTCGCCTGGCGGTAGAAATATAATAAGATGCCCTATAAAACTTCAGAAGTTAAAACACTTCAGTATTTCGGACGCGTCTTTGATGAGTTGCGATCGATGCCCGCGTGCAAACATCTGCCTATTTCTGTGTTTACGTTCAAAGTACATTTGGTTATCGCCTACTGCAATAGATAAAGCTTGTATATCAAACAAACCGACACGGTCAAGCATTGCGGAAAGAACTATGTTGTATCTATGATAAAACTACTTTTTTAACGGCTCCAAAACGCGTTTTATTAATCTTTTTACATTTAGGTTAGATGAATGGAATGATAGAATGATACCATAGATTAGGTTCTATGGTATCATTCTATCAGGGCTCACACTGTCATTTTGCTGAAATCTCTTTTGTTATCAAAGCGTTGTTTTGCCAGAAATTGAAGATTTAAATTGATATTGAAGATGCTATATGACCCTGCAATTATTATCGGTAACTGGCAAGTCAAAGGGAGACTTCACATTTTTTCCGCTTCCCCCTTTTCAATTAGATTTTTACTTTAAAGTAAGAATATATTATAATCATTTCGAATTTGTCTAGTTCTGAAAACTGTTGCGCCGACGTGCGCCGAGGATTACTATAGGCCATTGGAAGGACCAGGTCGTATGTAGGTAAATTTAATTGCTAAAGCTAACTAGCTAAAGCTAAGCTAATTTAACTGGTTTATTGAATAAAATTTGCATTCTTGGGAGCCATATTGCGGTAGGATTGAGCAGCAGCATCTTCGTCGAGAATTTGACTCTGCGATTGCCACCATACCTGCTTAGCTTGGTGGCAATTATTGGCAAAAATCCCCTTATCTTGAGGTCACCTATGTCCAACAGTGGACATTCTACGACTGATATGATGGTGAAATAATACGACGAAGAGAAAAGAGAGCATTTTCAATCTACAAGCTAATTCAGTTGAAATGTAGAATGTCCTTGTCATAATTTGCCTTCACCTATGAAATTTAAGTGTATGAACGTCTGATATTAACCTTTTTACAAATAATTATAATAATTCATTTATTTTCTCCCCAAATAACATTTCATACAAACAGATTTACAATGTAAAATTTTATGTTCTTTGTCAAAGACTGTACCAATGTGGATTCCTTGTAGGTTACTTAATATTCCGCTAAGTAGGTTCCTAGAGTGATACATGTTGTAAAAGAAAAAAACACAATAATATAGAATAACTACTAGAATCCATAAACCATATAATTAGATCGAAACTACTAATTATATTAATTTCAAACAATAGCTATGTCTGAGTCTATTAACTTTAACAATGCAATGGGTTTTAAAAATAAATGCAAACGCGAAATCAATTTTATTGACGGACCCGATGGCGAAGATGGTGGTGATCCCATCTTGTGCACCAAAACTCGTGGGATCGATCCTTACCCAGAACAAATATTTATACGATGGTATTTGTGTTTGTTCTATGTCTAGGTGTTGAATATATGTATTCAAGTATTATATTTGCGATTCCTGTGTTTTTTTAAGCGTTATGTAGTGGGACTTTATTGTTATAAAATATTATTATTTACTGTACATTACTTTACAATAACCGTTGTAAAGTTTAAAAACCAGAAATGAGAATCGGCAAGATTGCAGTGCTCGGGTTCCGGGCCCGGGGACCACTACCTGGAGTTCCGGGCGAAAAATAAGTAAAAAAAGACCTCTACACTTTTGTAAAGTGGGCTTCTCTCTAAGCATTAGATCTTATCGTTTTGTGTACTCTATTTACCTTCATATTTGAAACTCGAACGTACCATTTTTACGATGGATTATTGAAAGATTAATTTTAAGGATTTCTTTTCTCTTATCTTCATCGGGCGCCCATCGTGGCGCCACTTATCACGATTTTCTAGTTATACAAATGCCACATACAAACTCACATTCACGTGTATGAGTGTACGTTTGTGTGTGTGTGTGCGTGTGATAAGTGGCTATCGATGCGATAGCGTTTGAAGGAAGTTGTGATGCTAAGTACTGTTTACATATGTATTTTATCAAGCGTATATAAATAAGTTCTAAAATATTTCTACGTAGACAGTAGATAAGGTTTATTTAGTGTTTAAATAGACAGTTAATTCGGAAAGTTTATATGGAAACGTTATATGGGACGTTCTGTTTATTTTCGAACTATAATAGCGCGGATTTATATAATTAATATTTTTTTATGTTTTTATTTATTTTATCAGTCGGGGTCGATAAACAAGCACACAGTCCGCGTGATTGAAGCGTTACCGCAGCCTACAGACGCTCCTAATATCACAAAGATTTCACTAGAGCATTGCCAACTTTGCGATTTGAAGATATTATATCAAATTACCCAGTAATTTCGCTGTTTCTCTCAACCCTCAACCCAGAATACAGCAATACCAACCAATGCCATTTGGCAATTACATTTGTGTGCCAGTATATTCGGTATTTTTTTAAATATTCATTGTATGTTTCTTTGTTTTAAAATGGCATCTACGAATTGATATTTCACATTTATCTTTAAAAATATTTGAGAATCTGCGCAATATAATTGGAATATATGGGTTTAGGAAAACACTATCACTCAGATTCCGACTTTCGTGCTAATTGAAACCAGTTAGGCCGTGAGGTGCCGGCAGAGTAGAATAGTACCTCGTATCGTCAGAGACGACATACGTAATTCCGGTACCTCCGGAACCGACAGATGACAGTATATCAATCCGGAACAGTGTAGCTCAAGAGCACAAATCGGTCAGCAGCGTCCCTGTCGGAGAAGCTTCATTCTACGATAGTCAACACGCCTGTCCAGCACGGCATTCTGTCAAAATTCCCTCTTTCTTGGGGAAGCTTATGCCCAGCAGTGGACTTTCAATGATAAGATGATGATGATACCAGTTAACTACTGTAGCTATAAATGTGCTAACAATTTTGTCCCTAAAATAAATAAGTCCGTTAAATTAGATCAATCCTTACTAATATTAAAAACGCGAATACATTTCAGTGTGGATGTATGTTTGTTATACTTTTACAACGGAGCGGATAAACAAATTTAAACAAAATTTGGCACAGAGATTATTGATGATCTAGAATAACAAGTAAGCTATGCCGTGGGATATATCTGGCTGTTTATTGCACAGTTTATCCTGGGCGGGACACAGAATTCTTCTCGGAATAATAAGAGTTCCTCAGGGATGCGATAAAGGACTCACAGACAAAGTCGCGGGCGGAAAGCTAGTGTAGAAACCAATAAAAAAAAATGCGAGCATACATACCAAAATTGAAGAATATGCGAACTGCGTATATCGCAAACATTATTGTCATAACTGCTAACACTGATAAAACCCGTCCAAGTACATTATCGTTGCATTGATATCGAATTCACCTGATTTGCAACGATCAGGCGAATTCCACAGAAGTGTCGGGTTGTTTTCGAGCAAGTTCAAGGAAATACGCTAATCAAACACTAAATGGATTATAAAGTGGTGTTTGTGGTTGTATAGGTTTGTGTGTGTGTGTGTGTGTGTAGCAAAAATCCGCTGAATCACAGACTTATATCAGAAAAATATGACCTATTTCAAAAGTAATGATTATAGAAAATCTACACGCGTATTTTAAATGTCTTTAAGCTATTTTATTTCACGTTCATGAAATTTAATATGTTTGTAAAGATGGCGTGTTGACTTTGACATGAAATTGTTTGATAATAACAAATTGCCGCGCTGGGCAGGCGACATAGCACTCGCTGACCGTAGCTCCGCAACGGAAGTGCTGTTGCCCAACCCTACCCTGTTGCATTTGGGTTGTGTCGCCCAATCTTCACCGTCTAGGACAGAAGGAGGTATATTTCTACTCAGCCGGTTCTTCACGGCAATTGGCATTTAATTAGCCGTGAGGTACCGGCAGAGTAGAATAGAACCACCCACTGCACCAGGTGTTGTAAGAGGAGACTAAGGTACCAGAACCGACAGATGGCGGTATATCTAACAGGAACAATGCAGTTTAAATGCACACGGCAGGGATGGGCAGCAGAATTCCCTCTTTCTAGCCGAGGCCTATGTTTAGCAGTGGACGTTTTACGGCTGTTTGGATGATAGAGATGATGATGTGGCGTTGACAAACACCCGCGAATACTTGTCGGTAAAATATATTCCGACTCGTGATTGGATCTAAAAAATATGAACAGTTCACATTTGAAATAATTATCTCATTAAAGTATTCGGCAAGTGGAATCGCTCGGTACGTGATTGAAGAAAAAAAATAACTGTTAGTAATCTTTTCGGCACACAACGCCAACAAGACACAGTTTTTGAGTGATTCCTTCAAAAGTAAATATTTCCAAACATATGCTTTATATACATAACTACTAACTGGGTTAATCACATCGTTGATAAGATACCGGTTATCAAGGATCACGTGTAAGATAAAACCACCTTACACCGTCTTGTAATAGAGATATAATTCCCTTGATTGAAGTAGAAATTTATTTTAATTCTTGACAAATAAATTGTAGTTATGCGTGTAGGAAGTGAAAGTGTTTCAGGTACTTTTGTGTTCCGAATGTAAGAAATGCCACCATGTTAAACTACATGTAATACAAGCCTGTGGTTTACCGACTACTGGACTTCAAACTGTTTCAAAAAATCAAAGACAAACTATTGAATCATATATCATATATATAATCAATAAACAACTTGTCTCTGGTTTCCAGCGGGACTCGAAACTCCATCTAACGTTGTGCTGCATGTACCGAAAAGATGTAGTCACATCAATTTTACCCTAGTGTTCTTTCCAAAGAATTCTTATAAGAAAACAATCACAGAAGAGTAGATGTACACAATTTACTTATTATTAAAATCAATAGCGAAAAAGACTTTATTTACTCCATTTCACATTTTTCCAATTTTATCGATCCATCAATCCTTACAATATTACATGCATTCTATTGTTTACGCTTTTCTGATTAACTCATTAAGCGTCTAATTAGAAACAAGGCCTTAGAGTGAATTAATAGTTTTAAGGCAAGGGTTAAACTTAGTCTTGTCAATATATCTCAACTACTCAACCGATGTTCTAATTTTTTTGGTTATTATGCATAGTTTGATCCAATTTGTACATACGATAGTTACCTCAATTTGAAGTTGTAATATTTTTTCATGAAAAACTTATAAGTATAGATAAATGAGGACAACCTCCATCGTGGGTTAGCTAGTAAAATATAATATTTAGGTCAAGGTATGCTTTATTTCGCAGCAACAGTACAAAATGGCTTGTTGCAATTTTCACGTCCAGATATACTGAAATAATGCTCGCCTCCTGCGGGATAGAAACCTGGAATCCACCCAGACGGGCGACGACTGTTATCGTAGGATTGTGAGTGGCTTCGAATATTTTCCAAGAATATATAGGCTGTGTAGTAGGCGCTGGTTTACTCAATGCGCATTAAGAACGCTTTAGTAAGAAACTACAAGATATAGTCTTCTAATGTTAATTTGGAGATTACTTGGGGAGGCTTAGGTCCAGCAGTGGACGTCTTATGGCTGAATTGATGACAAGGATGATATTTTGTATAAACGTCTTGCTGCATTACTCAGACGCCTTCGGGAGGGTCAGGGAAAGCTTATTAACCCTGTCTGAAACCCTTGCTCGCTATGCTAGACTTCTAGGTAAAGCATGAATCTGTAGGGCTCGCTCAGTCAACATCGCCTCTGAGGGGCGGTGGAGTGCGAGTGCTGTTTTAAGATTAGACTAGTGTTTGTGATTGAGGAGTGACAGTGAGAGGACGGCTGCGGATGCGGAAGGCGTTTTTATTAGTAATGTTATTGGAACATAAACATCATCATCATAGCAGTGATAGATCATCAACTGCAGGACATAAGCCTTTAGGAAAAGCCAGAAAATTGGCCATAATTCGCAGGGTGTACGAGAATCACCATCATACCAGCCATCAAAAGTCCACTGTTGGACATAGGCCTCCCCAAGAAAGAGGGTATGTTGCCCAGAATTGCCGCGCTGGGCGTGATGGCAATCGCAGAGCGCAGCTTTCGCGACGGGGAAGCTGCTGCCCACCCCCGCTCTGTACATTTGAGCTGACTATTTTGCATGGTTATACCGCTATCAGTCGGTTGCCGTACCTCAGTCGCCTCATAAGACTCCTGGCAGAGGAGTTTTAAACACCCGGTGTCCAGTGGCATCAAATAATTCTGTATGCATGGCCTTTAACAAATAAAACACGATAGTAAAATGAAGTATAGCATCAACAATACATTACCGTGAACTTGTTATTTACCGACTAGCACAATGTAATAAATACACAATGAGCGTGTGTGACGTGCACTTTGTATATAACATCCATTTATTTATGCTATTACAATCTTGTAAGGTTACGCGCACGTGTTTGCTCATTTCATTTTCAGAATTGAATTCATATAAGACGTTTTACTTTTAATATGATAACAAAAAAAAATACATTATTAAATTACAATACAGGCCCGATGGCGCAGACGGCAGTAATCTTGTCTTAAGCGCTAAAGGTCGTGGGTTCGATCCCCATCTAGGACAAATATGGTATGTATATTTGCTCTGTGTCTAGGTGTTAAATACATGTATTTAAGTATTTTACATATTTGTGACTCCTATATTGTTTGATGTTCGTTCCACAAAACCTTTAAGCGAGCTATCACGAAATCAGGTCAATGATGTTGTGTGAATTGATTTATTTATATGGAAAATTGTTACGTAATTATGAGTAGAATAGTACTTTATCATGAGATTCCTCGGATGTATGATAACCGTAAAACGAGTGCTTCAAGCGACTTAAATGTTGTGTAAAAAAAATACATTTTATTGCATATAAATTGTAAGTAAATTCCAAAGAGTAAAAGTTTGAAAAACCACTGTTTTTATGTTATGTACAATTGAATCCTGTATTTAAAATTGAAGCTGTAAATATACCTACTACATACTGGCTGTGTTGCGATCGCAGGATTTTGTCAAGACTGTGTGAATGGAAACGAATATTTTTCTAATAAAAACAAATAAAAATAATAGTTAGTACAGGTGTCAATAGTAAATTTCCAAATCTTTTAAAAACAGGACTTGGACCTTAAAAGAAGGCATTTTGCCTATATTTCCCGCGCTATACAAGCGTTGTGGCAATCGCGTAAAAATATAAGAGCGTAGCTTCGCGACCATTCCGGTCGCTGCCGCTCATACATGTCCTGTTGCATTTGAGCTTAGCTATTTCGAGTGGATCCGATACCGCCATCTGTCGGTTCCGGTACCTTAGTCGCCTCAAACGCTAAATTATTAGAACATATCATTATAACTACATGATGACTGAAAATAGCTAACTAACTATACTCACATTGACAATGTCCTTAATTTAATTTTAGTTGTAGTTACTAGGTGATGAACCCAGTCGTATTCCAAAGAAAAATCCAAGATATACTGTAAGGTCTCGATAGCTCAGCTGTCAGTGCATTATACATGTTTCCAATGTATTGGGTTCGAATCCCACTTGAGCTTCTTTAGAACATTTTGATATTTGATAAAAATTTCATCTCTAACCTTGAAATTAATTGACAATATTAATCGACAAAAACCCCACATCTTAAGATTAGAGATAAAATAAACAAAAGTGCATTCTCATATCGCAGATAAGAAAAAATTAAAGAGTGTTTCTACTAGTTGGTAAAGAAGACTAATGAACATTCTAACACACCAGTTGCCACCCGGTCTTCGCCTCCGTACATACAATTTAAATAGACCAGATCGACAAACAAGCATACAGTCCGCGTGATAGCAATCGCCACTGCAGCCTATAGACGCTTATAATATCACAAGAATATCACTAACGCGTTGCTAACCTTGTAACTTGAGGATATTTACCACATTACCCAGTAAATTCACTGCCTCTCTCACCCTTCAGACTGGAACACAGCAATGGAAACTGCTATATATCCTAGGCAGTGAAATTACTGGGTGAATGTGACATACTATCTTCAGTTCTCAGGTTGGCATCACGCTTGTATATTACCTTGTGATGATTCTAGCGTGCATAGACTGCGGTCACGTCTACCTTAAAAAAAATCCTTGACCAAAACTCATCAAACCTTTTGTGAGTAGATGTTCTACGCTACGCTTGCTGGTGTGTGGTCTTCTATCTGGAACTGCCATCAGTTTTGCGTTCTTGCTGCCAACTGCCACTTCGACATACTAGTACAATGGGTTTTGGTTCTTCTACGTGTCACCTCATTTCTGATTTCATGTGCATGCGAAGTGCCTACAAGCATTGATTAAGGTTAATCAATTAATGCTCTGGATATAGTAGCTAACTTTTTTTAAAGGTAAATTAACACATCTCGTACATTGACCTGACTTTATGATAAGTCGCTTAAAACACTTGTGTTAAGGACATAAGAAAATAGAGGAATTACAAATATAATACTTAAATGGATATTTTTAACACCTAGACACATAACAAACTCAAATACCATCATAAAATATTTGTCCTGAGTGGGAATTGAATCCACGACCCTTGGCACGTAAGATGCTATCACTACCATGTGATCACTACCATCTGCGCCATCGGGCCCATCGAACATCAGATGATATTGGTCCAGTAAGGTTTAAGGACTGTATTTTAGAACAGACGGCTGTTGGGTTCTGGAATGGAGACCATGCACGCAGTTATATAAATAAATAGGGTAAATAACATACAGCCTCTCTCACAGTTGTTAGGTTCCTCTATCTTAAAGTCTTATCTCATTTCCGAGTTCGTTTATAACATCTATCCGTCGTATCCCGCCCGCATCCATTAGTTTCCAGCGTGGAACCATTTATTAAAGTTTCATCGGGTACTTGCACGGCTTTTCACAATAACGGAAAACTTACTTTATATTTTTTACGGTATAAAATGGTTACAGATCTAATATAATAAATAAATATTAAAACGACATGTTACGACGCATCGTGAAATAAATCCAAAATAAAAAGTAGAAACTATAATTATTGTGCGTTATTTTTCTTTATTCAGTCGCTTATGAAATCTAGCGTTTTTTTTCGTGAAGCAGTCTTTTTGTGGTTCATACACAGTTTTTATTGGCCGTAAACATTATTTAAATAAATTCACACGACATCTCGTACAATGACCTGACTCCGAAAAAAGTATGTAGTTTTATTATATATTAGCTTAAGTAGCTTTACAAATATGATACTCAGAAACATATAAACAACATCCAGACACAGAACAAATACAAATATTCATCATATAAATAATTGCTCTGGGAGGGAATCGAACCTACGCTTTGGAGCTAATGCTAGGATTAATACAGTTTGCGCCATTGGGCCCGTCAAATAGAAATATTATATAGTATAGTAAAATAATTTGTAAAAAAATAAATTGGCCGCCAGCGGTCTTCTATTTTGTACACCTCATCTAATCTCAAATATATCTACCTACTCCTTTCGTGTCCTTTCCTCATAACTCCTCAATTGTCCGTTGTTGTATATTCCTCAGTTGTCTGATGTCCGTAGATAAACATTAAGCGACTCATCTCAGAGCTGGTTCAATGTATGAGACGTCGATTTTTATTTTTACTTATCTGCAACACAATTTGAATTGAATTTCCATCGTGTTGCATTTTAACTACTACTGACATCCAACCCAGCCATGCCTCTCACCTGTTACAGAAGCAGATACCGTCCTAAGCTGGCGTACCCAATCGCTAACCAAATGTATATTTATTTGTAATTCGCATTGACAAAAATGTCGTACCACTCCACCAGATACAATTATCAGCTGATGTTGACGAGGTCATGATTCAGGAAACATAAACGTTATCATGTATTACGTCTCATTTAATAAATTTTCATCATATTCTCGCGTGATGTTTGATAAGAATCCGGCAAATGTATTTGATAGTGCCAAATTCAGTGCGAACTCGATACTCGCGCAAATATGAATGCGTGGTAATATTGTGCACTTTATTTTTCACAACGATTTTTGGTTTTAGATAACTAGTTGATCTGACCTGACAGACGTTGTCATGTCTTGATTATATAGTCCTGAGAAAAATTGCAAATAAAAATGTATATATAAACTATCCTATCTCTTAAGTTGTATCAAACTCTACACAGTAACCAAACTTTAAAAGTTCATTCCGGCCAAATATCGAGACCTGAATTTTATTTATATAAAATTAAAGCGTGTTGAAAACTCAGCTTATTTTATATATAATAGACTATATATTATTTATATTGAATAGACTATCGATTCTATTTTCCTGTATTAGCATTCTAATAAAGTTTCTAATCAGTGTAATTTTTACGACATCTGAAACTGTCGTCTGATTTCATATAGTTTACTATAGACATCGATGAATACAGTTAAACTTTCTTCGTTAAAACCTTCATCACTTTATGAAAAGCGTGCAATAATCAACTTCATTCCACTTCAAACTACCTAATTAATTTTACTGGAGTTCCATCCAAACGTTGTATGTGAAGAGATTGCTTTATGCGATAAGGAAGCTATTGCCCAGTCTTTTAAAATTTGTGTCCATTTCTTTGTGTCTGTTCCACTGATGTTTAAAAACGGGTATATTTATTAATGTTTTCCGATAATTTTTCAGTCAATTGTGCTTCATGCTGAGTCCGGGATAGTCTGTAATAATTCCACATCGGATTGCAAACGCAGCGGGTCTTGAAGCCAACAATTTATAGTATGAAGGTTAAAACACTTTTTTGTATAGTTTTGTGCGGGATCAGCTTTAAAAAGGATTTACACGAGCGTAAAATCGGTTAGCCTATTGACTAGCTCAGGACAGCACATCGCATCAAACGCAAGCTAATTAAGACGCCGTATTCAATATACCAGCTGTAGAATATCCATTTTTGGTCGCATACCTATTAAAAAACGAAGAATACGGCCCATAATTGCCGCTCTGGGCAGCCGTGCTTCCCGTCGTGTAAGCTGCACCCCTGTTACATTTCAGCTACATTTTTTCGGTTGGATACCAGTCACCTTTCGGTTTCGGTTTCTCAGTCGCCTTTACACACCTAATAGGGTGTTGAAATATTCTCCTGCTGGTACTCCATGGTGCACCCGTAATCAGACACTGAACAATTGTTTAATCAGCATATCTGCTGTAGAAAGTCCACTGTTGGGCTTAGGTCTCCCCAGGAAAGAGAGATGTTTGCCCATAACTACCTTGTTGCATTAGATCTGTATCGTTTCGGATACTTTGTATAGATTACTGCCATCTGTCGGTAGGACCACAGCCGCCTCTTTTACCCCTAGTAGGGGGAAGGGCCATTCTACTCTATGGTGTTATTAAGACCCCGTAATCTGGCACCGAACAATAGTTTGGTGCATTCAATTCAGCCGTGCATACGAATTGAATTCAACAGGGCATTCGCCAAAAGTTGTGCTAGGCAGTTGTCGGTGCACAAATAAACAAATAACAAGGTTTGCTAGTTAGAGACGCGAGTTATGAATTAGAATAATCAGTGGGTTTGTTGTTCTATACATATATTGTTATAAGTTATGATTTGCTCTTAAACAATACAAATACGACGGATAACTTTGTGTTTGTGTTTGTACTAGCTTATTGTCCTTTATTTGCGGTTCGCCATTGGGTTGTTTTTCCTCGAAAAGTTATATATAAAGTATATTATAATTAACTATAGGAGGATCCCTGCAAAGGTCGTCTTCGTTGGTACCTTGTTTTACTACCGCCTAATTCCTACCGCCAAAACTCTAGTAGAGTAGAATATTTCTCCCGTTTTGTGTTATTTTACCTATTTATTTATATGTTTATTATATGTTAAAAATAACATTAAATATAAATATAAGTAGGTATTATTGGAGCCCATATCGGAGTTGTCTTAATAGTAGATGTTAGAGCAATTCAATTCAATCCCAAGCAGTTTCATCAATAAGCCTTACCTATAAGTTTATCTCTTACGCAATTCTTGTTATTATTCATAGGCATATTCTACAATGAATTCTTATACATGGGATTTAATTATAAAATCTATATATTCATACATATAAAACGGACGATAATATTTGTTTATATATATGTTTGGGTGTTATATATGTGTTACCAAGATAAATATAGAATAAATGAGCGTGTAAACAAGGACTAATGAGAGTAAATGAGATGGTGGAGATCCGTAGACTCTGCCCATCTCGAAGGGACAGCGATATATATATCTAAGTATTAAGTATTACATCCTCTGTATCCTCTCTTGACCGATGTTCAAAACACAAGCACTTCAAGTGAATTATCTCCGAGCCAGGTAAACGTATGAGATGTTGTGTGTATTACAAAAAAATAAAGTTATTGTTTTCCACAATAGTCGATTTCCGAACTACGTGTCAGCAATGTAAGGCGACGCCGGCCCACATCGGGCCGGATACAAGCTCAAGCTGCAGCGCTGTGCGGCACATGCATGTTTGCGCTGAATTAGCGACGCTGGATCTGTTTTCCCACATACTGTTGGCCGTACCGTCTGCAAAAGAGAAACCACAAATATCTTTATACCAAAAAATATCGTGTCACTGTAAAAGGATAATATTTCAAATCGATGGGGTGTAGCGGCAGAGTAGAATGGTACCTCACTCCAGGTGTCGTAAGAGGCGACTGAGTTACCGGAACCGCATTTGAACTACACTGTTGCTGATAGATATACCGCCATCTGTCGGTTTTGATACCTATGTCGCATCGTGCGACACCTGATACAGCAGGAGGTGCTATTCCATACTACCGGTACCTTAAGGCAATTTTATACCTTTTTTTTGTTATTAAACCATTTTGACACACAAACATACAGTCCGCGTGATAGTAAGCGTCACTGCAGACGCTCGAATATTTACAAGGATATCACTAGCGCGTCGCCAACCTTGTGACTTGAAGATATTATGTTACATTATTATCCAGTAATTTCACTGCTTCTTTCAATCTATAACCCGGAACGCATGCGTACACTGCCTATTATCTGCGGTACCAGACGACCTTTGTACTTGGTCTACTTAGTATAAATAGTTAAATAAGCTACGTTTAAAAGCCGTTAAAATGTAGAAGACGTTAAGCTGATAAACTTAAAACACAACATATTAATATTCTCAAATGTATTATTAAACGACACCTCAATGAAACTGATACGGACAAATTATAGTTGAAACTCAATTGCTCATAGCAAATGAGCGAATTATCAACGCGGAGGTCTGAGCGAGCCAGTTCAAGGTGCGTGGTGCTGATAACAGTACATGGCTCAGATATTCGATGTTCTTCAACCCATTTCTGGATACTTAAGATAATATTTATTAGAAAACAAATTGACTCAGGCTTCAGGCGGGACTCGAACTATCTGTCTGTTACCGATACCTTAGTAGGTACTTCGATTTTTTCCAAGTGTTCTCTTTTGGTACCTACAAATATAAACTTTTAAATGTCTATCATTTGTGGTAACTCGATTAGTGCCATCCGGACCGCGGAAAGCCTTTATACTATTTTTTTAGCTCTAGTCTTTCAAAAAAATACTATCGTACCGCCTGGATATCTCTACCGCGTCTTTAAGCTTGTAACTTAGTGTAATTCCTGTAGGTAAGATAAAGGACACAATAGAAAACGTCATCAGGCTTGTCAATATATGTTAGCTATGTTATTAGCGTCGGTTATATATGGAGACGATTACCATCACGCAGACAGATTTATTGCCATCCCGACGATGAAAAATCAACACATATAAATAGGATTGGAGTGTCTGTTTGTAATATTAAATATATAATTCAATATACATATTTAAATAAATGCAAATATATACACGGTATTACTTTCAAAAAATTTGTTTTTTGAGGTAATCTCTGAAACGGCTAGACCGATTTTGATGATCCTTTCACTGGCAGATGCTGATATAACAAGGAGTAGTTATATAACATCACGCTACGACTAATAGAAGCGGCAAAATGTGGCAAAAACGCCACACCTAGCAAATAATAAAAACATCTAGTTAAATTATTAATTCACTAACTTTCGGCAACCTTTAGGCCATTTGTTAATTAGCGTATTATGGTAAATATGATGTTTCAGCATTTTATTTGTCGACGGTACAAAGACAGGATGTTATTTCGTTTCTCACTTAGTACTTGCAAATAAAACTAAAATCGCCTAGCTGTTAATGAATGAACGCCATTTGCCGGTGCATCCTTTTACACATAAATCATGCGTTTTGTTGACATTCCACAACGACATACGTACATTTCTTGTTGCTGGGCTGAAATTATGTAACATTCTCGACTCATTACTCAATCGTGTGTGAACAACTTTGTATATATACGTCAAGGATTTTTTAATGAAGGCCGATATATTTCCATATTGGCTTGGGCCGTTTTAAATATTATATTTTAAATATTAGGTTTTGCTCGTGTGGATTTTAGAAACTTTTGACAATCGTGACAACTACACCGTCTAATCCGGGATCGGGATATACCGTAAGTTTAGGATCCTCTTGCGATGGCATTACTTTTATAATTTGACGGGCCCGATGGCGCAGATGGTAGAGATTCTATCTTGTGCACCAATGGTCGTGAGTTAGATCCCCGCCACAAGACATGTATTTATATGAAGATATTTGAGCTTTTTCTGTGTCACTGTGTTAAATATATCTATTGAATTAGCACATTTGTGATTCCTTTGTTGTCTTATGTCTGTAACACAAACGCTTTAAACTATATCACGGAGTCAGAGTATGTGAATTTATTTTTTATACAAATACATTTCCTTTCACTGTCTTTCTTGAATCGCAAATACTATACATGCATTCTCTTCGGAAAGCGGTGCATGCGCTCGCGTTTATTCCCTGCCCCCCGAGCGACTTCACTCTTTTACTATAAATTTATTGCCTTAACGACGGCCACTTGAAACGAGTTCTTCGCTCTAAAGACGGCTTCTGAAACTGACCTGAGGAGACCAGCTTCGTCCAAAAAAATACGCATTGAAATTTTTCAGAAAATTGTTTAAAACTGGACACTATTGGATAATCAACTGTT